>JAOYSI010005879.1:0-13240 GCA_025775065.1 Hiodon alosoides
TATATATACACATCTCATATATACAGTAGCAGTCAAAAGTTTGGACACATCTACTCATTCCAGGGTTTTTCTTTATTTCTACTATTTTTCTACTACATTGTAGAATAATAGTGAAGACTAAAACTATGAAATAACACAAATGGAATCATGTAGTAAATGTCTTAAAGTAAAGATGGACTGTCGTTTCCCAATGCTTTTTGAGCTGTTCTTGCCATAATATGACAATGCAATAATAACTATTTTACCAAATAGGGCTATCTTCTGTATACCAACCCTACCATGTCACAACAGAACTGAATAGCTCAAATGCATTACGAAGGAAAGAAAGTTTAAAAGACACAAATGTTAACTGAAATGCATTCATGAAGGCGGTTGAGAGAAGAGTTTGCAATGCTGTCTTCAAGGCAAATGTTGGCTACTTTGAAAACTAAAATATATTTTGATTTGTTTAACACTTTTTTGATTACTACATGATTCCATAAGTGTTATTTCATTGTTTTGATGTATTTGATGTTTTGAACAGCCTTAAAACACAATACACATGGATCTTCTGTCATTCTCATTCTTCCCCGTTTTAACCTGTAAAACCCTAAACTGTGTTTTAGAACAGCCTTAAAACACAATACACATGGATCTTCTGTCATTCTCATTCTTCCCCGTTTTAACCTGTAAAACCCTAAACTGTGTTTTAGAACAGCCTTAAAACACAATACACATGGATCTTCTGTCATTTTTGTTCCGCCTCTTTTTAACCTGTAAAACACTAAACTGTGTTTCCGAACAGCTTTAAAACACATTATTTAGCAAAGATTCCACTCTCATTATAGCTTCTTATACACTCAACATGGGAGTCATATTTTTCTTAATTGAAAACGTTTAGATCAGGAGAAATGTGACATTTTGAAAATTTGTATTTTGAAGTGGTGGTTCAGAGATTGGTTTAGTCCAGAGTGCTGTATAGCCTACATGCGACTCTTATCATATCTGTAAGCTACGGAATCTCTACACAATATGTCCGCACATCACACCTTTTTTTTTATTTTCATAGAAAAAAAAAAGGAGCAAACAGATTAGTTCTCTACAATGTTCTCACCTGTGGTCAGCCTTAAACGGGCAGATAAAGGATATTGGGATGGTTTGGCTATGGAATTGTGAGCTTTTTGACTGTTAGGTACATACACAGTAACAGAATGAATTAACAGAAGGGGCGCGTCGTGAATGATGGAAAAACATCCAAAGTACGGAGGTGATGCTGAAAATTTAGCTACAAAGATAATTTTGCAGAAAATCCTTCTAATAGCATCAGTATTAATGACAAATATACTTTGAGTTTTTATCTATAGAGGTATAAACAACATATAATAAAGATTCCTACAAAATCAAGGATTTCAAATGAGAATTTGCAAGCTAATGTAAAGTTTTTTCTAATCATGGAAATAAATTAAAGTGGTTACACAGTGAAGTTGAGCAGATCTGACAAATAATCACCAATCCCAATAGCAGTATTGACTCAAAGATGGAGTCTAGGGATGGGTCTGATGTAAATATGGACAGAATATTGAACAGACTCAGAAACTGGTCACATGACAGCCTGAAGGGCAAGTCATTGAATTAATCTTTGTCCTGTAAATATATAATAAAATGGGGGAAGTTTTACTGTATTCTAAGAGAAAATCCTAATGTACTAAGAGAAAACTTAAAGTCATGCCACCACAAAAGTCTAGAAAATAAAAATGTCAAGTTAAATGTAGAGTTTAACAGTCGCCTCTTGTTTAAACATCAGTAAATGCTAACCTTGTTTGAAATCCTACCAAACCATTGATAGATATAGAGAAATTCTGTTATTTTCTGTTGTATTCCAAATCATTACTTTTCCATGAGAATTTGAGCTGCCCGGCTTCGGTCTGACAGAATGTACCATCTGTAAAATGGGTCTGTTTCTCATATCAGCCCACTTGCTTCGGAGTATTAGGAAGTCACACTCAATATAGGAAGCAAAGAGAAGTGATATTAAACAGTCCATCTGACGGATCTGAAAAAAACACACCAGGGATAAGAAATCGCTACTGTTTCACAATTACTTACATGTCTCCATGTGGTTGTACTTTGCTCATACAAGTAATAATTGTAACAATGGAAAATATACGGAACAAATATAATAGATTACCATCTCATAAGTTCTATAACATTGGTTTGCAATTGTTGGTGCTAAACTTGAAACCAGAGGTTGAAGATTCAGATCCCAGCAGTATGATTTCTGTTGTAACCTTGAGAAAGCTACTTTAATGCTGCAGGGTAAGCTCACCACTGGCCACCTTGAGTAAGAGCTTCTGCTAAGAAACAACTGAATATAATTAGATGTATTGACCATAAAGTGCTTGGTGTCTATTTTAGGTCACCCGCAGGTATATGCCAATACTTGTGTCAGAACTAGAGATGCTGTCACCCACAATGAATCTAAAAAGTCTGGTCAATTTTTTGAAGAAATTTGTATTATTTACAGCAACTTATATTGAGAAAACACTGGATGCTTTCATTTGATCTCTAAAGTAAAATGTTTTATTATTGAGTTAGATAGACTAATCCGTGTTTTTTCTGAAGGTAGCAGTAAGCAAAGCAACAAAATCTTACTTTTTCTTTAGGGGGTTTCTTTAAGTAAAATATTGAAATGACAGTAATTCGAATTGCAACATATATAATATACAAATATGCATTATAATATGTTTATAAAACTTCAGTATTTTATAAATTTAGTATTGAATGTAAGAAAGAAGAGTTAAGAGCTGACTAGCTGTTTCACATATTCCTGAAGAAATTCTCTGATAGGAAGAGGAGAAGTTACAACCAGATGGTTAATGGGGAGTGATTTTTTATCTGCCACAGTCATCGGAAAGACGGCTTGATTTGGTTTATTTGGCAAATGAATTATTCACACATCAATCAATTTAAATGTAGAAAAACTTAAATCTTGTTTTTTTTTTTGTAACGCACTGATACGACATTTCGTTTTTTAGCTGTCCTTTAACAGTTTGTTTACTTTGATAAATTAATTGAATTATGAATTGTCAACATGGGTAAATTACTCAGAACCTCAGGACCTAGCTAAGTGAGACATTGAACTTTTGCCATTTTCATGAATTACGCCTGGAAGAAAAAAAATCCTTACAGTTAGAAAGGCCTGAAAAGTGCATATTTTCTCTTTCCACACAAAAAGAATAATAACCGCATTTAGATCATTTTTTTTTTTTTTGTAATTTTCTGGTATATTCTTTCATAAATGTAGCAATAGCACAGAAATTATGTAATGCAAACTATACATTATTGAAGTCTTAGGTCCCTTACTCTTAACCTATACATGTTTCCGCAAGGTGATGTCATTCGTAAACATGGGATTCATTTCCACTGCTATGCAGATGACACACTTGGCTCTACTTGTCCGTGAAACCAAGCAAGAATTTGTATATTTCCAGAATATAATTATACCTCAAGGATGTAAAACACTGGAAGACATCTAATTCTTCTATTAAATTCTAGGAAAACTGAAATGACTAAAAATCTCAGAAACACCATTATTCTTTCCGGCCTTTCCCTGTCTGACGAACGCACAAAAGCGTATCCATGCTTTTGTCACCTCTAGGCTAGAATGCAGTTATGCCCTTTTTTCAGGCAGCCCCCAAACTGTGCCCTTTGCAAAAAGCTGCTGCACTTTGCTGGCTACCTATAAAGCACCATACTGACATCAAACTATTACGTCTTAAATAAATCGACATCGTATTTAAAATGACCTCCTAGTGCCATACAATCCCCAAATATTACATAGCACACAAGAAGGCTGCTATTCTAGTGGTCCCAAGAGTAGCTGAAACTAAATCGGGTGGTAGGACTTTCAGTGGTCAGGGATTCATTTTTCCCCAGTATGGCATAGGGATTTCTGTTTTTTAAAAATTCACTATGGAGCAGACAATCTGCTCGACGCATTACAATTTAGTAGCAAAACTAATTGTATTGACTGATTTATTTTTAAAATCATAAAGATAGATGTTTCTAGGATATCATATTAATTCCCAGTGATTGAGAATCCTGCCCACCCATTATACCTTCATTGATTGATTTTTCTGATTCTGATTCAAGATACCTGGGGATATCCTAAAAATATGTCGTATCCTTAACCTGAATTGGGGAAGTAAATATCCAGCTGTATAAGTGGATGAATGTAGAAACTGTAAGTCACTTGGGATAAAAGCGTCTGCAAAGCATCTGAATTGTAAATAGCAAATCGTTATAGTCTGTTCTGAGGTTTATATTATAATATTGGTAATTATAGTGTCTTTCTTCTTTTTAGGTATGCCTCAAGCTGTAATCTGGAACAAAGATCAGTGTCCATTTTTATGTAGGGTCTGTAGTTATATAAGTATAGGCCCATTCACTATGTGAGTTGATTTTCAGCGATGGACTAGATCACTGAATTTCTAGAAACAAAATGTAAAAAATAAATGGGTTACACAAATCAAATTTTTATCCAGCTTCACCACAAGACTAAAACAAGCCATCTGTATTCCATCTAAAGTAGCTCATATAAGCTTTTACAAGTGCTTTAAAAATAATCTCATGAGAATTAAGGGAAAATTAGGTCGCACAAGATGACTGATTTTAATTAGGAAGAATGTTAGACTGGATGAATCTTATGTAAATTTCTTTCTTCCGTTAATCATTTCTATCTCCAGAAATTTTCCAGACACCCCTTTCACCCTTCATTCATTAACTGAAATTAATAAATTAAAATACTACTGTGGTAATCTAAACCTTTCAATAGTACAGTAAGTGCCACTGATACTGTTATTAATCGTTCATCTCTCTATAGAGTAGCTAAACACTAAGAATGGCAATGATAATGTAAATAGGTCCACTTGCCGTCACTGATGAGCTGGTAATTTCAGGCGATGTCTGGAAATGAATGGATTTCTGCCTTACACATAATTTAAGTTCCAGTTAATTTCTTGAATACAAAATACCCATGGGATATTACCAAGTATGCATTTTAATGTAAACATTTGGAAATTACAAAAAAACGGTCCCATTCTCAACTCACGATGTGGAGAGACAACTCCCGAGTTGGTAGGAAAGCTTGATCTATGCAGTGACTGTGGTGGAAGCGGGCCTGAGTGTGACATTACTTAGCATGAGCACATTGAGTTGTGTCCTTCAGACGCCATGTCTGAAAAGAAAGAGGTAAATAACCGGGCGGTCTCTACGCAATGTTCTTATAGAAATACAGCCGATCATGAGATTCTGGGCATGCAGCTCTTTTGTGTTCCCCAGGATTCCCCAAAATTTCTCATCGACAACTCGGAGAGGAAAAATGGCTTTCTCCAGCTCTTAACGGCTGGATACAATGCCCACCCCGCCCAACCTTTTTCATGTCTCGCTTAAGCTGCTCCTTATCTTAATGAACACCCCCTCATCCGCAAGACTGCATTCACATTTTCACCGGCATTCACATAGGGAGAAGAGAGGCTGCCAAGTAAAGCATAAAAGTGGTTTGACTTAACACTGGAAAAGCAAAACACTTTAAAGTCACTGCTGAAACATCTGTATGCTACTTTGTAAATAAAGAGCACATCTCAGATATGTGATGCTTTATAATCAAATGCAAAGCTGGGGGACACAGCATATTTTAATGGCATGTAGCCATTCCAACTTGTTCTATAACTTCGGTTGCACCAATACCTGAAGTTCGGAGCCCAATTCTCCACGTTGAATATTGCAAATAGACTGCATTTTGGTTACCAGTCAAGTCAACTTGTTAATATTCTAAAATCTTTAATAATTGTTCAAATATTTGGATCTGTTGACGTACAGCAATTGTCCTTTCATGGTCATTAGTACGAGTACTTCATTCTTCTGAAGAAATCAACTAGTATTTGAATTGCTTAAAATAGGAAGACACTACTTCTCTTTAAGCTTCTTTAAGCTCCCAATAGCTGCAAAAAGACTTTCAAGGCAACCCCCCTTTTACAGACAATTTTCATATAAACAATTGTATTTGTGTCATGAATATTTATTTAATTATTTAATGTTATAGAAACCATAAATCGCTAATCCAGTTCAGGGTTGTGGGGTGCCTGACCCCAACCCAGCAGGCATAGGGTATGAGACAGGGAACGCCCATCCATCAAAGGACCAGGGACACACAGAAACACAGTTTTCCTGATACAAATCCTGCAAACACATAAGTCTTCGGACAGTCGAGAGAACCCGGAGCACTCAGAGGATCCCACATGAACACAGGGCAGACTCACATAGATGGGTAAACCAAAACGGGTTTGCCAGCTAGCCATTAACTTACCAAGTCAAAGCAGCATATTTACTTTGAAGCACAATGCCTATCACCAGCCTGTTCTATTGAAGTTGCAAATACTTATTGATGCCAACACGAAAACGAATAATCCCACTACGGAGCATTTAGTAATTCTGCATAAAACCTGCTGCGGTTGCACACCATTTTAACAGAACTGTTTTTTTTAATAAATATTAGTTTATGCAAATACATTTTCCTCCAATCCATTGTAAAAGAGAGAGATATAGTTAACTTGAAAATGACACATGAATGGCAATAAACCAGTACATCAAGGTTATGGTAGAGAGTTGCCATTGAGGCTGTAGCACTATGTGGTAAGAACGCAAGTAAAATCAATCTAGGAGTAGCTATGAATACATTTCATGATGGGTTATATATCAAATAAGCTACTTTCAATTTAGTAATCTAGTCCTTGAGAAAATTCTTCACCCACCAAAACAAATATACTCATGATATATAATAGCTCCAGCACTAAGGTAATCATACCTATTCAGCACTTGGAGACCACTGTGTTTCTCATATACATTAAACTGTAATAGCTTATGTGCAGACATAAAATACATGCAATGCTTTTTGAGTATGACCTTATTAGACAATGTATGATGGACCATAACCATATTTTATTATTTAATGATATTTTTTTTGTAAAATCATTAATACCTCGTAAATTACATACATAATGTCTTTGTTGAATGAAAAATGGTGTACTATGTATTGATACAGACATGAGGATAAAATTAGGTATAACATGGAATGCTGCTTTTAATTGGCACTTAGACCCTGTTCATGCAGCTATAAAAACAGGGAAAGAGTTAAAGTTATTGACATTGAACTGCAGAAGGGCCACTGAAAAACCTGGCCCAAACCATTTATTTTTACAGGGAACAAAAAGGGCTCTTACGATTGCCCTTACCATCAGAAGAAATGGGGAAACTAAAATATGATGCATGATAAACGATTATACTATTTTATAGATTATATATGATATAATAAATATCATAATTCAGTAAAACTGCCTTATTTTTTAACAAACAAGATATTCATGTTTGTGCATCAACATTTTGCCATGTAAATCCAAATAAAAAGGAACAACAAAAATAAAAAGCTAAATTAGCAAGCTACAGGAACTCATTATCTTGCATTTACATTAATTTGCACTAAATTAAACCTTATAATAGCAATCGCTTTTGGAACATAAATCCAATTTATAATCTCTCCTCTATGTTGTGAATTGATTTTATAAAATCAGGACTACCTCTCACTGTACCTTGCACACTGTTGATGTTTAGATGGTCATGGCCAAAGTTAAATAATTTGAACTACGCATGCAGTTTCAACTGTTTTTTTAGTAAATCTTTATTAGTTATTATTTAATTATTTTTTTAATTATTTAATAGTTATTTTTTAAGAAAATATGTGTAGGTCAAGAAGTGCTGTTATCTTGATTATCTTCCACCCTTTTCCAGACTACACTCTCTCCCTCTCTTTTAAAGGTTGCAATGGTCAGAGGTCAGAGATCACAGACAGAGAAACAATGTTTATCTAATGTTTAGATGAATATTTAGTTAGAATGCTAGGCTCATGTTCTGTTATTTGTATAGTGAATGAACCAGCGACGGCCTCAGGATTATTTTAATGTCTTTGTCCATGGAACACTGAAGTTCCTTGAACATCATTCCCTCTTTGCAATGAGTAAGAACGTTTATACAGCTTTACAGTACTTCTGACTCTGCCAATGTTGTTAAATTGCTTACAATTTATCAGTTTATTGTATGATCATTTCAAGTTTATGAAAATATAAGGCACCAGCTAAATTCCAGAAGTTATCCTGAGATTAAAATATATTTTCTTAGTTTTTCCTGAAAGATTTACAAATTAGGGCTAGTCAACCCATAATTAAATTGTTCATCATAAATTAAAACAGCAAACAAAATGTATACATTTCACTTTCACACTGCTTTGTTATTTATTCACATGTATCTGCAGCCCTCAAACTGTGTAAAATGCTTGAACAGGCACAGTAAGAAGCAATCACCACTTCTATTTAACAGCTAAATAATAGAAATTAAATTATATACTTTTTACTCTCAAATGCTATAATGAACTTGACTTGTTCTAGGACTGCCTTATTTAGTTCAAATATGTGTGTACTATTGACATTTTTTCCATGTTGCGTCCGTGTATACTTTATTATGTAAATATTTACATATATATATATATATATATGTACGTATCGTATAGTATAATTTCCTCAGCAAAAGTGCAGTTTAACGTATGAAAGACACCAACAACAAACTCATTTAAATTTGTCGGCCGCCACGCACTTTCGGCTGTCACAAACGCTGTGTCTGATCTTGTTCCTTATTATAGCTACATAGCCACAGCTTTGAATTACAGCGGAGACGTAAGGACGATGGACTGGCTGCTACTGTGACGCCTCTGTATTTGTTTTGACAAGGTTTTGCATGTTTTTCTATTAAATACAATTCTAAACTAAATAAAAATAATACAGGTGACAATGGAAATATCTTTTCCTCACTCTGACTCCCTTTGTTGTTCCCTGCCCCGTATCCAGACGAATGGAAACCGATTCCTTGAGTCACGTCATCACCCGTACATGACTATCTCATCTACAGTACCAGGGTTAGTAGATTGGGTAGCAAAGTGGAGCCAACGAAGCATGGCAGTCTGCTGCAAAGCTAGACAACGCACAGATATTGGAACAGGTAGACACTGCCTGACAGCGCATTTTGAAAGAACATTAAAGTCATTATACTACTTCAAAAACAATCCGAGTCCTGGAAGAAACTCCATCTCTATCTTTTTGCAAATCAACATTTTTACCCAGATGAGTACCAGTCGTGGAAAGTTTCTCAGGACGCTGAAAATATATTTGATTATTTTTAATCTTAATATTTATACTTAAAATATTACGTGGCTTTGAAATAAAAAGTTTCTCAAGTGCACAATTGTTTTCTCTGTTTACATTATAATGTAAAATGTCAAATTAACCTACAGATGGACTTTTGCAAATCTAATACAGTCTGAGCAACATTCTCCACCAAATACAATTTGGCTAGAATTGTCTCAATTCCGAAAGTTATGACAGCAGTATTTGACCTGTATTAGACCTTCAGTTTGGAGGAAAACATCTGTTTTAGGAGTTTATGACATAATCTATGGCTGGGAGAGAGTCTCTCTGTGTTCATGTTTTTTTACCCAGACATGTTCTGGTTTCCTCCCCCAGTCCAAAGACTTGCAGTGTGTGTGTGTGTGTGTGTGTGTGTGTGTAGTTGTCCCTACCCTGTGATATAATGATGTGCCATCCTTGTTATACCCTGCTTCATCCTCTATGTCTGCCCTATGCTCCAGTGCAGTATCTGCATCTGCAAGAGAACTGATTAACAATGGTTTCAAGAATTCAAATTCTAAAATTACCCACTTGCTCATTGAGAGACTGTGTATGCCAATGAGAGACTCATTGATTTACAACCATGATTGAATTGTATGTACGAATAACCGCTGGCAGCTATGCACAATAAAATATGTTCCTAGCACACATTGCTGAGAAACAAAACCAAGGCCATAATACTATTAAATTATCATAATTCAACTCTACTGGTGGAGTTCCTCTGAACCGATTTTTAAATCTTTAAACACATGCTGGATCGGTGGGAAAGGGGGAGGGCTGTGCCTACCTGCCGACTCCACGTGAGATTTTGGCCGCTAATTGGGTAATTGGGGAGTTATCACCTGCACTGGGTCCATATTGTAAATTAGGGCCAGGTGCAGGGATTAAAAGAGAAGCAGCCAGTCGCCTAAGGGCTGCACAGGGAGAACGCGATTACTGGGTGGTACAGTCAGTTTAAGAACAGATAAAGTGTGTATGATTTGGATTTTCATTTATTTTTAATTAAAAGTAGTACAAAGGAAAGTTCTAGTGTCTGGGCCATAATTGAATGGCAAAACCATCCCGTGGGATAGAGGAACCCGCACCACACACACACGAACAAACTGGGAGGGACAAAATAATGGAAACACTAAGCAATACTTTTAACAAATGACATCCAGGCAGTGGACACAGCTAAAAGTAAGTACTGTCTTGGGTCACTCACAACCTCACAACCAGAAAATGGTCCAGGAAATCTTAGGTAAGTATAACCTTGGAGACCTTGTGTATAAAACTATTTTAAAATCCTCAAAAACATTGGAAAGATGCAGCATAAATACATAATTTAGTATTCTTCCTTACTACTCTTCAGGGAAATCAAAACATTCAATCGCCTTCTGGTTAGCCCAAAGCAGGAGCACGCCAATGAACATGGGGGTTTTCTCCAAGAGAGATTAGAGAGCTTAGCCCAGTTCTGGAAGACACGGGTCCAATTTCAAACTCCATCCAAGAGTCAGGGGACAATACAGAGGAAGAATCTACTTCCGTATGTGTGAACCAAGCAGCAGATGCAGGCTTGCTGAGTCTTTGAATATAATACATTTTCCTTCACAATTAATTATGACAAAGATGTTACAATTCACCCTCTGTCAAAAAAAAGTAGAGGTGAGGTATGGTACACCTGCAGGGGGTTAACGCTCCTCTGTGAAATTTCAATTATGAATAACTTTATTACTCATAGCTCCCCAGAGACGGCAATCCATCTCTGTCATCGATCAAGATAGGCCTGTTTGTCAGAGAGCAACACACCTAAAGTGGTAATATCATCATCGCTTTAAATACTTGGATCTCATTCTCTTTTACAGCATAAAAGACAAGAGTTCATAAATCCCTTTTTCCTATTCTATTTTTGCAGAACAGCTATAATAAACACAGTAACCTGGGTCTGGTTTATGGAAGAAGCCAGAAGGACAATAATATTGCATGTGCCCTGCTTAATATCATAAAAAGTAACATGGTCTATTTCATTGCCTCTAACCCTACTGACTTGTAAATTCAGGGTAAAGATGGCTGCATTGATCTTTTCTTTATTGGCAGTCATACTTCACAGTGAAAATCTATTTAGAGAGATTTGCAAACTGTAGGCTTAGTACATCAGGAATTTAGATTGTTTGTTTAAAGATTTAAAAGAACTTCAGCTGAAAATCAGCTCAAGCTTGACGACTGAAATTACTCAGACTTGTGGTAAGTGATAATTCGCCACAGGACACTGATCACAAAGCAGATCTCATATTGGGAGAGCAATGCTGTTCTACAAACAAGCAGCCACAGTATAAAACCCAAAAACACTAAATAGAGCCTGGTAGTTAATGCAACCCCACAACGGTAGAAAAAAATATCCAAATCCAATTAAGCATACCATTACGTTCTCTGACAATGTTCAATGTTCAATGCTCTATGAAAAGTAACTAAAAAATGCTTTAAAACATTGAATTATTGGGAATGTAAGTGTGGACAAGCCCACAGGCCAATGTGTCACCCTCAGGCCTACGTGTCCCCCTCAGCACCCTTTTAAACACTGGGTGTCAGACCATACCCTGGTCTTTTCCGCTGCGTACAGACTGCATCCTGGTGATTGTCAACATGCTGGGCAATCTCGATGACATAGATTGGAAGCATGGGCAGTTCAGTGAATGGTGTCTGAGCATCGCTTTCATGTAGGAATTAGGAAAATCCTCTTTGACAAACATTCAGTCTGAGGACGCTTATCTCTACCTGTAATGCATTTCAGCCAACGCTGAACTATGCAATGACAGATTGATACTCAGAAACAACGAGCTACTCTTCTAGATTATCGGCACGAAATCTGGTTGACAAAAAAGTGGAAGCAAAGTGAAAATCAGTGCTGACACAGAAAAAAGGAATAAACCTTACATGAACTATTGCCATCAAAAAATCTGAAAGGTTCTCCGTTTCATCCGGCACTAATAAATAATAAATCGGTTGCTTTTGTCTGAAATTGAATTAATCTGCCAATGCTGCACGACACATATAGTAGCAATATGTGAAATTTGTAGTTGGTCTGGGGTTTAAGCTCCAAATCCCTGAAAGTTTAACAGGACTACTTAACAAGAAATGAGAGCAATGAACATCAATTATCATAACAGGAATGCATCTTCTGTAATTGTGCGACACAAAACAGGTACCTTTTAGTTTTAATTAAGGTCAAAACTGTTCAAGCCTTCCTGCTAAAACTTTTTTTTGTTTTAAATGTATGTATATTTGTTTATATCCAACAACATAAATCTAGTACCCTAAATAGTAAAAGTAAATAGCTTTTCGATGACAGCTTAACAAAAGTGAAAAAAAGGCCTAAAAAGTTACATGGCAGTAGGGTCATTTGTAAATTTGTATTAATAAGAGACAACCAGATTGTGTGAAAGTTCACACCATTCAAGTACAACACTTTTAGTTTGGCCAATTAAAGCTGTAACCAAACCAAAACTGGCAACATGCTAATCACACTTTAAACAAATGTTTTTTTTTTTGTTTGTTTTTTTTTTTAAGAGGGAAATAAATATGGTAAGAAAATGTTATCATACCGTTATCATACAGGCCTAAGTTGGCCTTTATTTATGAGCAAAAATAGTGGTTCCCAGGACTGAAGAAGAAAATAGGACTATCACTGTGAGGTTGCTTAGTCGGGAATGAAGCAAAGTTTCAACAATCAACACCTAGAAGCTTTCGGGGAAGTTGTTGAAAAGCACCAATCAGGAGACGGTACAACACATATCAAAGTCTCTAAATATCTAGCTGAATGTTGTATGTTCCAGGGTAGGGTTGTACATCGAGTTTAAAGATTAACAAAGCTTCAAACATTTTAAATCTGTGTTTACTGTTTAAACATCATCTAAAATATTGTAACGGGGATGGCGAAATGCGTCTCCCCGTTGCTATGGACTGTAGCCACCCTCGCGGGGGCTGCCGGGTAA
>JAOYSI010005881.1:0-13236 GCA_025775065.1 Hiodon alosoides
CTAGCTCTTTGTTTGTCCACCAGCTTTTGACCAGCTCTGCAGTAGTCCATTGATAGTAGTACATTCATTTTACCAGGGTCAGGGCTGGATAGCTTGAGAGTTTCATTGCTTCTTCGTGTGAACTGTTATTTTCTTATGTATCTTGAAACAATATTTCATAACTTCTGTCAATATTTCAACTTCTGTTCTGGATAATTATTCTGTTCTGCGATTGGGGTATTAGCGCCAGATTGGGGGGCACCTGCGCATCGTGGAGTGCAACAGTTTGGTGGGGTATGGGGAACACATGGCTTGGGTCTACACCGGCGGCTATGGAGGAGGCTTCTTTCAGGGTAAACTCTCCTTTCTTATTTGTCCCGTGTCTAGGTATGTGAAGGAAACATGATGAAGAAAAGTATCCGTTAGATGTTTAATCACGCGACACTATAGCATCCCACATGACTGTAAGAAGCAGGTCGCGTTGTGTGCAGGTTTAGCCAGCAGCACCGACAACATCTACACGCAGACGGACGTGAAGAGCGTCCACATCTACGAGAACCAGCGCTGGAATCCAGTGACGGGATACACCAACAGGTACCGCGCGTGGTTTGAAACGGCGTTCGGAAGTCGTTTTATTTCAGGTGAAGCTCGTTTACTCGATTTCAGTCAGACTGCTTGAGATAGATGTGGTGTGAGGAAAGTCTAATGGTAGGTTTTAAGTTGAGAGCACTAATAGCCAATTGCTGGTATTGGGTATCTAGATTTTTATGCTACGACTGGAGTTTGGAGAAACTTTGTATTGAGGAATTCGGAAGGCTGTGTTGGAGAAATAAAGGCTGTGAATATTAGTAGGGGACCTTTTTAGTGAAGTGAAGTATATTTAATTAACTTTACACTGACAGTTTATACTTCAGTTGAAACAGCAGAGGTGATGTCTTTGGTGGATATGTCACTGTCGGAAATTTACTTTTTTCTTTTCTTTTTTCGAGAATGTGAAAATAAGGTTCAGTTAACTTGAAAATCTTTCTCTAGTAAAGCTAAAAGTAAATATTTTTCTTTCTCAGGAACAATTCACATCTTCAAACTCCATATGAATGTTAACGTACTGGAATAATTATAATATTAACCGAAAAAGTGTTTAAGGGTGTATAAAAGGTTGTTTTATATTTAGTTATTTAAAATAGTATGTAATCTAATTTGAAAGCTTTGGAGTCACTTCTGACGTATGTTTTAAAGAACAAGTCCCTGAAAATACAGTCATTCAGTAAAACAAACAGTATATGACGAGGAAGCCTGTTGAAATTCAGGTTGGGGATAACTGTATGACAATTTAGCATTGTGAAAACTACCATGTGATTTAGGTTCTTGTCTTCCCCTTTCACTCCCTATAACTCTCTAAGTAGGGCTGTATTATTAGCAGTTGTTTCTGTGTGTGTAGACTTCACTAAATGGGATTGGTTTTGTTTCTCCTCATGCAATATATATAGACAAAATATACCTATAGGCATTCCAAGGTAAAATTAGTATTTAAATAAAGATTACACTGGATTTTATTTGTCATGATGAACTGTATTATATTTTTAAAAACCTGGCATAATGGTACTGTAAAACACCAAAAAATTAGAGTGTGCTGTTTATACATTTCCCTCTGTGTGCATGGTCCAATGTCTTATCAATAGATCTTTTATTGATAACCTTTTTTATAGTTGTGTTTTTGTTATCTGTGTCTCCATGTTTCCCTTGGGGTCTCCACACTTGGGTCAAGATGTGACTGAAAGGGCACAAAGGACATTACTTTGAGGGTAAAAAAAAACACATGTAGGAAACGTGATTGTTGAACTCTTAGGTTTGTCCATAGACACAGCCTTCTCTTTTCCTTCTTGGGGGCAACAACTTACAAGATGTAGAGTGACTAACTTTACCCACTTACACAGCTGGTTATTGACTCAAGTAGGTGTCCTGCTCAGAGGTACAGAGGCCGCGACCCACTTGGTGACCCACACTTGACCTGCTTCAACCTCTATTACTAAAGCGATCGGTGGAGGTGCTAGACAGTCGCAGCTCATATCCTTTGCCGATTGTCCTCAGCAAAGGCCAAGGGTGGGCGGGAAACTCTTTGCTCCTCCACTCGTGACTCCTGCCAGCCTCCTGTCGGCATGGAGCTGCAGTGTGTTAAATAACGGGTGGCTCAGGGGATTGGAGACCAGCTCCACAGCATCTGTGTGTGGTGTGCCAGGTTTTGTGGCAAAGAGCCAGAGCACATCAGCATGACTGCCAATTTCAAATCGTTCGAAAACATGAGAAATAACAGTCAAATCCACATTTATAAGAAAAAAGCTATTTAAAAATAAAACACCTCAACACCCCTGTTGTTGATGATTTTGATTCTGACCGATTAACATTCGTCAGGTCTTTTTAACCAGGCTATTTTACTCTGGATTTCTGCACAATGTGTAAGAAACCATTAGACTGCAGTGGAATACTTTATTTAATATGAGGAAAGGGCACATTATCACATTTTGCAACAAAAAATAAATAAATACAAAGATCCCACTCAGACAATACTTGTCACTTGGTACTTTATTTAAATAGGTAATTGCCATCAGTAAAGAATTGATTTTACTAGCTGTTTGATTTTACACAAACAGAGTTGTTTGTATCCGTACGGTAATAGCTTTTCTTTGGCACATTGTGTAATAATTTATGTAAAATATAGTTATAGAAAAGTGTAAGTTTACTGAATGTTGTACTTTGAAATTCTGAATTGGTATCAAAAGAACGTTCTTTTGACCTTTCAATGTACTTTTTTCCAAATTTGCACATAATTTGAATGGTTTTTCTTTAATAGATCTTCGTTTTGTTGTTATAGTCCAACTAAAAATATTTTTGTTTAAGATATGTGGCATTGGCTGGTGGCAGTATGACATATTTCATGCACTTATAATCAATTCAGTTCACGTCAGTCCTTTAAGTGAATGTTGGATGGGCTGTAAATAAAATGTATCAATGTATTAGAGAGTATTACAGCATTTTGATTCGAGCAGCGAATTCCCACTTTATCCTAAGTGATTAATTTCCCTAGTACACTCTCAGGAAAACCATGGAAATAGCTGCCTATTACCATTGTACAATCATTTGTATATGATCCCAGATACTGACTGTACAAAATATCGGTTCTTTCTTAGCTTAAAATAAATGTTCAGTTCATGTTAATTTCCTGTTTGCATGTTTTGATTAGGAGTATGTTTTGATTTCCCCTGGAATTTGAAATCATCAGGCATAAAACATACAGAATAAAACAATTAAAGAAATAAAAAGTGGCTCTATGTCAAGTTAATTTTTCTGTAGATATTTTTGTTTTGATAATTCAAACCATCATTACCGGTTAGCTTCATATGTTAAAAAAAACCTATACATGATAAAGCATATGACCTTTCAATGGCCTTGCTGGGCTGCACAAAATGGTTTTATGACAGAAAACCAACAACTACTGTATGAAATAAAGCCTAATGCACAGATAAGAAAACAAATTTACAAAATAATATAACCAGAGAAACTGAGTCTTTTCCTCCCAGCACCACCTCGAACCCATTGTCCCTGGGGGTGGGTTGAGGGGGGGACTGTTAAGTTTTTCTCTGGTTATGATTTTTGTGATTTGGGTTCAGACAAGTTGTAGTTCACCTTGGTGGCCACATGTGGCAGTGTGCAGTTATCCTTGGGCTAGCTTCCCTGGCTGAAGTTGTGTATCTCAGTCAAGTATTTGGACAGGCTTTCCTCGCCCTCCTCCTCCAGGTGCTGCTGGTAGCACTGCAGCAGTCGCGAGGCACTGACCTGGGCCTGGCTCTCTCCATTAGGCAGGCAACCCCCTGACATGCCCAAGATGATGGTGGTGAGCGCCTTGATGTAGTTCTTGGCAAGGGTGAGGGTTTCGATCTTGGAGAGCTTCTTGTCTGTCTTGACGTGCGGGATGGCCTCACGCAGGGCCTGAAATGCATTGTTCAGTTTGTGCATTCTCTGCCGCTCCCGCTCGTTGCTTTCCAGCCGCCGGACGTTTCGCTCCTTGGTGTTCCCGTGCAGCCGCCTGCGCCGGGATCCCCTCCATGACTCTCCCAGCCGCACGGACGCCTCCGAGCCCTCCTGCTCGCTGGACCCGGGCTCAGTCTCCACCTGGAAATCTGGATCTGGTTTGGTCCAGGGCTGCCCGACACGTCTCGCAGCCTTCCCTTTTGACTTCATCCTTCAGCCACTGTAATGGCTGGGCTGATCCTGTGTTGTTAACAAGAGCTCATGTCAGCATTCACAGATCACAGGGAAAGTGCAATCCAGAAGGCCTCTGCACTTAAACCACAGATTGGTTGGTCGGTTTCCTTAGCGGTTTCCATTAATTTTTACTCAGTCTGAAAAGCCGACTCACAGACCCCTGCTTTAAAATATGCATACAATACTTCATGAATGAGGAACGACTTAAACATTTCAATTTAATTTAAAGAGTTTAATTGACATAATTAAAATGAGTTAATGTATTTCTAAGAACTACTTTCGACTACTGAAAATATTGACTAAAGTAGCACAGACTGTAATATCTAATCCTCTTTTGAGTGATATAGCTATATGTAATGCATTTAACCTGTACACCTTATCAAAGGCTTTGCGATAAGAACTACTTCAAGGTTAAAGTTTTGTTTTTTTTAATTTCAAGATCTAGAATACATTTTTATTTTAATGTAATTTTGGGAATAATTTTACTGTATTTCGTTTTTTAACCTTCTAAAGTCTTATTTAGCAAACGTTTTGTTTAAGGTAAGATTCAGCATCCAGTACGAATGCGCGGTACCATGTTTATCTGAATGTTTATTATGGCTCTGACCATGCGAATCAAACACTATTAGCCATAATAAAGCATACATAGAACTAGTTATGTCCTCTATATGTACCTGAAAATGAAAGATTTCCTGAATATTAGTCATATTATTGTTTCATAAAGTTGTCATGCTCTTTTATTTCTATATCAGGAAAAATAGTATTGGAGACGAATTGACTGTTTGTTTGTGCATAGGGAAGACTACAGTAAACTTTTATGCAACCTGCCCAAATAATAAGCGAACACCTATCGTCCCAAAACGAACCGACCTTCGCTGCGCATTTTTACAGCTTAAGTACATTATTAATGATGAATAAAGTTTATTTTGCAGTTTTAAAGCATACTACGTATTAGCAGCGACAAAATAATATAATATAAAATGATGTCTTCTTACCTGGTACGTCGTTTGACAGAATATGGCAGAAATATTTTTCAAAATCAAAAGGCTTAGAGTAAAATTCACTATTACTGATATATTCGTCTTTGAGGAAGAACGATAACTGTCACAAGAACTGTTACCTGTTTCCACTGAAAGTACACGTAGGTTTTTTTTTGACCAATAGGATGATTCCGGCCCGGCTTACGACAAAAGCATTGACGTTTGTGCAAACATGTTACTTTTTCATAACGAAGTTGTTTCGCTTAGTAATCTGGGTAGGCGCTATATTATTTGGTCGACGTATGTGTTTTACATTTCCCCAAAGATGCTTGTATTTCCGTTTAAATTAATTTTGGAAATATATTGGCTAAAAATATTCTAGAGAGACAAGTAATTAACCCACCCGAGTTGGTTTTGCGACGTGAGTTTCTGTGCCATATCTGGAAAGTTAGCAGGGTCCTAACTACTTGAACACATAGCTAGTCGGTAACTGCGTAATGTATACCTCGGTGGAGTGACCACGCTTTCTTCTCCAGCAGACGTGTTCAGTGGCACGATTTCAGGAAACATCACGGTATACGCGGTAGCCGTCGAGGTGTCGAACTACCATCGTCAAATGCAATGACTAAGGAAACAACCGAGAAGACATTGTAAACTCGGATGACTTGCTGCCAAACTCGTTTTTTTCCCATTTTTGTTTGAATATGAACTTATATCAAAATGAGTCTTTTATAATTTATGATACTATAATTAAAATGTTTTAGAAAAATAAAATAGTTATGTGTGTAAGTGAAATGTAGTTGCATGTGTCTTATACTTTTTGACATAAAATGACGTTTATACATCCTATAATAGTTAACATTGTATTGGGTTTTGGGACCATTGGGGGAAATTAGCTTTACAAACAGTAGGCGTCTAGTAATATCTGCAATGTTAATGTGATGTTTCAAAGCATCCTATTGCAAAACCTAACTGTTATCCTGGAGGATTCGACCACAGGTATCCAGCGGTGTTCAATAAAAAGGGTAGGGGCTCTTCTTGCTTTTGCCTTTGCACCAGCTAGAAGGGCAAAGCTTTTTGGTGGCTCTAGATGTAAAGAGCCACGACCGTTCACCGTTCACTCAGAGGAAACTGTAATTATTTTTTACTGTGTGTAGGACAGCACGTCATGACAAATTAACGGTGCCCTGCAATGATTGTCTAGAATGGTACAATTCCAGTTGTGTACCAGTTCCACTTCAAGACATAGCAGAAGAATGGTCATGCAAAATGGTTAACACACAGGGATATTTGTATGTTTGCAGTATTGTTTGGTTTGATAATGGTATTGTAAACCAGCATGCTTTGAAACATTGTAATATTTAAATTCCTCTGTAAAATGTTTGAAACTGTATATTATGGTAGAAAACCACAGTGAAGATTTTATTGACAAACGTGTCAAAATATTAGCAACACTGAATGTATATGAGGATCCTATGAAACATAATATATCAATTCCACAGTAAAATGTCTGAAATTTCACATTACAGTAGACATACATTTGTTCTAAATTTAACGTAACGTTATTTCCCCCCTGCTCACTTCACCGTAGTGTGATGCATTCAGCGGATGTCCTTCCTTCACTGTCATCAGAACAGGACTGGTAATCTGAAGTGCTTGTTCAGAAAGACCAGTCTTTACCATTGGTCTTAAACAGATCTATTGG
This sequence comes from Hiodon alosoides, assembly GCA_025775065.1. Taxonomy (NCBI): domain Eukaryota; kingdom Metazoa; phylum Chordata; class Actinopteri; order Hiodontiformes; family Hiodontidae; genus Hiodon; species Hiodon alosoides. The sequence goes on from JAOYSI010005881.1 coordinate 6,925, forward strand.
TTAGTGCCGTTGATTCACTGGTACCTGTTTTTCACGTTTAGAGTGTACTTTTCTGTTGAAGGCCAACCCAGATCCAGTACAAGGCATGTGTCTCCTATTTTTAATAGCAGATCCTCCAGCTAAACTTCTTCAAATATTTGCGTCTTTACATTTGCATTTTTACTGGGTGTGACCTGTTCGAACAGTTTAACAGTTCGGTAGTCATAGGCAGGGCCCAGGATTCCACCTGTTTTCCCAGTCTCACTACGCAGTTGTTGCTAAAAAAGCAGGGCTTTACTCAGCTTGTCACTAATCAGCCCCTTCTGTTGGCTTCCCAGGTGCCTGCAGAGAGATGTGCTTCTCCTTGAATCAACCTCTGAGCCTTGGTGCAGTAGAGCGTATTTTATGTACAAGTCTCATTTGATTATTTTCTCACTGACCCTTTACTATCGTTTCCCTCCACAAATATGCATTCACATCAACACAGGAGGTACAAAGTTACAGAGCACACGGATTCTTCCCTCTAAACACACTGATCACAGAACATTGGTATCAGACATTCAACACATTGACTGCATGCATCGTTTGACTGCATGCAATAAAACACAAGTAAAAGTCCCAGATTCTACAGCTTACTTGCAGACTCGTATCAGGAGATAAGTCGCCATCCAAAACTGGAGAACATCATCGGATTTCCTTCCCTTCTGAACTTGCTAGCTCCTGCTACTCACCGTCGCTTTGTCGCGGTGAGGGGAAGTCCAAGTCGTCTTGGACGAATTCAAAGGTTTCCTTGCATCTGGCTAATACTGCATGTTGAAAATCCTTTCTTCCAGGGTAGAATTATCTCAGTCCCGGGGGAAAATATTCTAGCATCAACTAGGAACTGGTTCTGAGAAGAACCGGTGGCTCTCACTCCCCTTAAGGCCTAGAGGCCTCGGCGGCAAGGGCTTTGGATGCTGCAGCAGGAGAGAGCCACTCTCTCTTTATGGCCCAACTGGAGGTCTCGGTGGCAGGGAGCTATGTCCCATTGTAGGAGAGAGACACTCTCTTTAAGGCCCAGCTGGAGGTCTCGGTGGCAGGGAGCTATGTCCCATCTAAGGAGAGAGCCACTCTCTCTTTATGGCCCAGCTGGAGGTCTCGTTGGCAGGGAGCTATGTCCCATTGTAGGAGAGAGCCACTCTCTCTTTATGGCCCAGCTGGAGGTCTCGGTGGCAGGGAGCTATGTCCCATCTAAGGAGAGAGCCACTCTCTCTTTAAGGCCCAGCTGGAGGTCTCGGTGGCAGGGAGCTATGTCCCATCTAAGGAGAGAGCCATTCTCTTTAAGGCCCAGCTGGAGGTCTCGGTGGCAGGGAGCTATGTCCCATCTAAGGAGAGAGCCATTCTCTCTTTAAGGCCTAGCTAGAGGTCTCTGCAGCATGAGAGAAGAGGAAACGTCTGTTCTCTGCTTTTTAGGAACAATGCGATTTACCTGCTAATGGCTCTCTGTGAGTGGGCGCTGGAGTTTAAAGTACTGGATAGGGGGCAACGGTTGATGATGTAATCTCCTGATGCCAGAGATATGGAAATGCAGTTTGTTTGGACTGTGCATGGTCTCTACAGCCTGAAGTTGAAGACGATTGGAAGAGTGGAGATCAATCACACTACTTAAAAAACACTGATGAGCAACAACTTAAGGGAGACATAAGGTAAAAGGCATAGAGAATTAAATACAAAAGACCGTTTTTTATTAAATAAACTGTCCCTATATTTACACAAATCATGGAATTAAACAACATGGACTATAATGGCAAGGAACATCACAATGCACATATTTAAGAAGAGGATGACCTGGATTATTTCTGTTGTCCTACAAAAAAAGTCTAAATACAACCCTACGGCAGAGTATATCGAAAAAATGTAGACATTAAACTAAAGCCTTGACTACATAACTCATAATTTATAGAATTATTTGCATTCGGACAATTTCACATTTGACATTTCCTTAATGTGCGAGTACTCAATTAAGAGTAAGCAATTTGATATAGTTCATCAAAGAAAATTTCTCATTTGACGAAGATTTCTGGCATTGCAAATATTAACAGAACATTTCTAACTACAATTCACAAATAAAAAGGTGACATGTAAAACAAACTAATAACATAAATTTCTCTCCCCCCATCACATACAAGTATGTTCATACAGATCAACAATCATTAGTTTGATGTCTACACGTGGTCACTCACCTTATTCTTAATGACGCACAATTTATGGTCGTGGGTAATATCGCTTAGTCACATCATTTCCACGAGAAAACACTTTGTGCTGCTCGCACTGCAGTCAACAAGTGATGATGTAACTTCCCAGTTTTTCCAGCCTCATTACACTTTATTCATTAACCTTCTTAGCACAGTCTATATTACCATTTTTAACTGCTGGCAAGGATAAAAAAAATTTTAAATCACATTTAATATGGGTTTCAGTCTTGTGTATTCTTGCTTATTTGAGTTGCAGAAGCTTAAAATTCCCGAATATTCTTTACTTGCTTTTAACCAGAAGCCAAACCCCCAGCATTTGCAGACAAGGGTAGGTACAATGTTCAAGTTTAATCCCCAAGCAAGTGCAAGAAGTAAGTGTCCAGTGTCTGTGCTCCTGTTACAGTCAAACGCTGGCTTGTACTGGCCCCATGAACAAGATCTCACAAGATCTCACAAGCTTCCCTGCACATCTCTGTTCAGAGGCATTCCGCCTTCATATGAATTAGAGTACAAAAAAATAAAGAAAATAAAAAGCAAACGCATCTTTATTGCACTTGTATTCTGATCACCATGCCTGTTTAGATTACATTTCTGACATTTCTGTAACACTTTAAATGCTAACATCCCCCCACCCCCCCTCTCTGTAGTTTCATCCAGCCCCTATTACTTACATTTGTAGTAACTAAGAGATTACCCTTTGAGCAGCCCGACAAAAAACATTTATTCCTGCAGAAGGGGTTTTGATCACTAAATGAAATAAATACATTATTTACATGTAAACGAAAGTTTGGTCCATAGGACTGAATATCAATAGGAAAATAAATAAATAGATAAACTTTTACTGACTTATTAACTTTAGCACTGAGTTACTACAGGCACTTTAAGCCATAAGTCAACAAAAGGAAGATTCTAGAGATAACACAGAGCTTTAGTACTAGTCTCTCAGTCATGGATACAATTATTTTACAACGTCAAATAATAGATTTTTGACTGAACGGTTTTACAATACTGATTTTGTTTGTTTTTATTTGGATGATACCTGCAACAATCATTCAAAATGTAAAGCTATAAACTGGACAAAAGTTGAAGTCTTTTGTTTTAGTGACTGTACAATCCACAAGGGTCTGGGACAGGTCCCATGAAAGAAATGATTCAAGTTATCACCAATTTACATGGACTACAACACACGCAAATGCTACCTGCCTTTATCACCCCTCATAGGTTGACTGAGCCATTCATAGCAGACTGCATTTGTTTTAAACAAATGTAGAACGGCCATTGAATTGAATTGAACCCTGATACTAAGATGTAAACTCCTCAATAACAGCTCATATAATGACAGAATGACTATTAGGCCTTTGCCTAAAAGGAGAGCTCTTGTCATTAATTGGGCAACATGAACGCTATGAAGAAGTTAGAAGGTTTTATACCAAATTTAAGACCTCATTTGTAATTAATGTCTGGTGTTTGACCTAGCCCGCTTGATTTTGGTCTGGAGCTTGTCCTAGCCTAGTGCTGACCTTGGTTTGCATTTTGCTAGCTAGACATCGATTTAGGCTAGTTCATATAGCGTTATAGATAGCGTAAGGGAGAGAGGGGGTTTTGTCCAGCGGGGTCTGAAAACCAATTCCTCCTGCTTGAGCAATACTTGAGAGAAACACCCATGTCTCGGCCTTCTTCAAGAACGAGCCTCTGCGTGAATACCCAACCAGCCCTTAATCCTTCTCTCCATCTTCACTGCTCCCTGGAAAAAAAATATGAAGTGAGCAAACAAACACCAAAGCAAGAGTTTTAAAGAGAAAATAATTATAAAAATAATCAAGTGCATTTAGGACGTTGTGGGGCAGTCACGATGCAGAAAACATCTAAGAAATGAGAGTGGCTTTAGTGTGAAAATGTATCTTCTGGCATCTGCACCTCAGAACGTAGTCAGAACAGCCGTGCCGGGAGCCTTAACATGGGCAGCGTGGACTGCACACCTGGGTAGCTCCCAGGGATTCCTACAGCGATAGGCTGAGGCCCCTCCCCCCAACACAGCGCTAATGTCCTTGGTCTACAGTGCATTAACACACAGACTGGCTTAACCCCGCCCCACCCAGGCAAAGCAGGCCATATCTAAATCGATAAGAGCCGTTCCACAGTGGCCGTGGAAAGGTTTTCGTTAACCCCGTTTTGTGCAGTGTTTCCCTACATCTGGCTGGCAGGGTTATTTTTACTCAAATACACTGATAACTGTGCCAAGTTTTCTCTAGGAGTCCACAATGTGGACGCAGCACATTTAAACCCGGTTTTCTCACACAAAAACGAATAAAGAAAAAAATTACCCATTTTCCCAGTTTTACACTGCTGTTTATTTTTTATTTTGACAAAAAAGTCCCATCATAGCATGCAGCACATATTGTATTCAAAAGAAGATGAGCATTAAATACAATAGACTGAGTAAAAACTGAACTAATATGTTATATTAGGGAGGGAGAACTGTGCCTCGACCTCAAGTAGCACATTCAAAGTGGCAGGAAGACGACCTTTGAGCACGCCAGAATGTTTCCCCCTTTTTGCAAGCTGTGCACAGACAAAAGCTAGATCCTCTCACTAAGAAAGTCCCCTTGGTATTACTAGGTCATTTGTAAACTAAAACGTTTTTATACTTAATACTTATACTCCATACATAAACAAGCGCCCCGGTATTTTGTCGCCTTACGCCGTTTCCATATTCTTAGGTTACTTTCCCGTTGCCTGCTCCAAACCAACTCCTCCACTGCGTCTCACTATTGTCGCAAATTGCATGGCGGTGAATCTCTACCCCAAACGAGTTCCATCTCATCCCACATATGCTTGATTTGGATGATATCTGGTGACCGCAGTAAGCCAACTTCACAGCCGTAACGCATTCCTGGGAAATCCTAGTCCTGTGGCTGGGCGAATTGTCCTGCTGGAAGAATCCATTCTCTGATGGATACATTGCAGTCATGAAGGAACGCACGGCAAAAATTATCAGTAGTCTTGGTAAGATTACTAATAATGGATAATGAGTACATTCTTTTCATAACCAATTGTGAAATGGCAGATTTATTCTATAATATTCTATTCTTATTTATTTTGGGAGTTTAAATAAACAAGATTCATTAGTAGGATGGAATGAATGTGAAGTCGTATAAATGACTGCCACCATGCTTTTTAAACGACACTGTTCAGAAAAAAGAGAAAGAGAACCAGCAAACAGGGCAGACCTTGAGTGTGTAACTACATTTATAGGTTCTAGGTAATCAACACGGATCCATACATGATCACACCCAAAGTGGGAAATTGTGAACTTCAACATGCAGTAAGTAAGTTGTTTTTAAATGTTATTTCTCAGATTGCTACTAAACTACACTGGTAACATAAAATCCCAAGATAACCAGCGACTTGGCAAAGCATCAAGTACCTGGTAGTAGCATAACACTAAATGGTTGGAGATCCAATAAGAAACACAGATAGAACAAACAAAGTGTCCCACTGAGTAAACCCCGAATGGGAGTAAATCTACTGCTCAGTGCACCTGCTCAGGTTCAGTAATGCACTCGCACAGAACAGCTGTCACATCTAAACCACACAGCTGGCATCAAGGACGCGTCTTAAAATATCGACCACACTACTTTTACTCTAACACTCACTTACATGCGTTTTTCGCACCTATTTTAATTTTGGGCCAATACTGATTTTAAAATGAAACAGTGCTGTGGTATTTTTGCACGTTTTTTTCTACTTCCATGTATTTTGTTCCAGTACACATAAACAACTTGCGTTTGCTAGGTGAAAACGTCTGTAAAGGACAACCCCCCCCAGCTGGAGAATCCTGGTGTGGAACAAGCAGCCTGTGGAGGCTTGTTTCACACCAGGCTGCGGTAGACGGATTTCTCTCCCTGAGGTACTGGTCTCCAGGCACAATTAGGCGAGTGATCCACAAAGTGACTAAAGGTAAAGGGAATCTTGACTGAGCATTGTGATGTCACCGCAGGCACAGAGAGCGGACAGAAGCTTCAGGAGCAGTGGGTGGGGGGTCTCAAGTCCCATTCACAGTATGGGCCATTAAACACTGACTCATACGAAATCATTA
>JAOYSI010005882.1:0-12075 GCA_025775065.1 Hiodon alosoides
GTGTGTGTGTGTGTGTGTGTGTGTGTGTGTGTGTGTGTGTGTGTGTGTGTGTGTGTGCGTGTCTGTGTGTGTGTGTGCGTGTCTGTGTGTGTGTGTGTGTGTGTGTGAGTGTGTGTGTGTGTGTGTGTGTTTGTGTTTCTGTGTGTGTGTGTGTCTGTGTGAGTGTGATTTTGTCTGTGTCTGTCTGTGTGTGTGTGTGTGTGTGTGTGTGTGTGTCTGTGTAAGTGTGATTTTGTGTGTGTGTGTGTGTGTGTATGTGTGAGAGACAGAAGAAACAGTGTACTCTTCCCACAATCACTGGTATACAGTCTGGTGTACAATATTGTCCTGGGTTAATTCTATTTGCATAACAGTTTCAGAAATAATGAACTTTACGTATTAGTTTTAGCAGCATTCTGAAAATCTGAGGGTTTCTCTCAGCTGGATTTGGTTCCTTTATCCTAAAAGCTGCAATGGAAAAAAGATAAGCTAACATTTATAGACTGCACCGGTGATGACCTTACTCTGGTAAAGCATGTAATCCCCCGCTTTAGTGAATCCCATATGGATGATCCTGTTGAATTTCTGAGTACTGTTTGGAGTGGCACAAATGCACGCAAAAAACATGCACGCGCTCACATACTCACACCACGCAAACACACGCGTGCACACACATACACGCGCAAACACATGCATGCACACACCGCACCGACACATGCGTGCACACACATACACGGCCAAGACCAACGCAGATAAATACACACACATACACACACACGCTGGGCTCACGCTTGCTCACAGGTCTGTTTGGGTTCCTGTTGAATCATTTGTCAGCTCAGCACGTCTCACATCGTGTCTGGCAGAGGGAAAAAAACAACCCTGGACCTCACATTCTCTCGGCTTCCTGTTTGAACACTAAGCCGGGCTGTCCGTCAGCACCGCACCCTGCTTGGCCCGTCAACATCAGCAGCAGCAGCAGCAGCAGCACACTATCTGGAAAAAGAGCGTAACGGCCCACACCTAGTAAAGAACTGTACCATTCCCTTAATGCGTAGCACCATGTCCTCAAAATATTGTGTTAAGCAGGAGCTTATGTGCACAAGTATTTATGCATGTTGCATGTAGAGTACTTGTCCCTTTACTAAATTGATGGTGAACATAAGCTGCTGTTCTGCTAGGATGTCCCTGATCCCAGCCCCATGTAGGTTTTTGTTTGGGTTATTTTTTCATTTTCCTCTAATAAAGTGAACATAATCCATCAGGTAAGAACGATTCTTTACTGTGACTGCATGTCGACTCAGCACCGACCCTGTCTCTGAGTCAAGCTATGACTAGGGATCGCTGTGATGTGTATAGCGGAGCCTGATGTGTTTGTTTTCCCAACGCACTTAGATCGATGCCTCCCTACAAACAACTGACCCAACTGGCTCCTGTAGGTCTCAAATGTTGACTCACTTTGGTAGGAAAATCATGTTGGTCTTAGATAAGCAACAAAGTGTTGAGCTCCGCAGAGCCAGTAATAAATACAACTATAGCCCTTATCGATAGAAAGGATTCAAGCTGAAAAGAAACAAAGTTTTTGCAATGAGATAAATAATGTACTTTTTCTGGAAGAATACATTTTTCATCACTGGAACATTCCTGGTTAAGGAAAATTTTCCCATTTTAGACGGATCCGAGCTTACAAAATAAACTAATTTTGAATTGGCCACCTTCTGGGAGTCATCGGAGGGTGGGAGTTGACGTTACTCACTTCCTCCATCTCCATCTAAGGCCCCGACCATGGTGCTGCCCGAGCCCTGGAAGGTTCACACGGCCCTGACGCGGCCTTTTCTCTGGCCTGCATCTCTGCCAAAGCCACCTGGCTTCACCACACAAGCCGTTATGTTACGCAATCCGGCCCGGCTTCCGCGCCCCGTTAGCCGCGCACGGAGGCCTCCCGTCTGTCGACGAGCAGGGAAGTAGAGGACCGGGGAGAACCAGTTCACTCCCGTCTACTCTCTGCCGGCCGGCCGGCCGGCCGGTGTCCGGCAGTCAACCGAGCGTTTCATAACAACTTGGCACACCTGTGGGGACTGTTGAGTCCATGGCCACGAGCTGATGAGGACCGCTGTGATGTATTGCCTGTCCTCCCTGACCCCACACCCACCCACCCACTCCACAGCCCTGGAAATGTTTATCTGGCCGCTGAACAATGGCTGGCACGCAGCCAGCGGCGCGGCTGCCAATCGGGCAAACCCCCCCCCGTCGGTGTGTGGTGCGAGGGGGCCAGTGTACACATCCTGTCTTTGTGGGCCAGGAATCCCAGGAATTCAGACTGCTGAACTCCAACCTGATCTCGAGCCTCCGAAACAAGGTGCGCTCAAACATCGGAGCGATCCGAGCGTGTGCATTAAATTGCGGAGTCTTCGCTCTTCGCTCTTCCTCACAGGCCGTATGTCGAAACTGCAGAACTGCCCTAGAAGGTCTGCCGCAACTTGACAATCGCAAGGACCCCTTTCAACATCTCTGACTCTGCCTTAAAATATTCACTTACAATCAAGCCTCCTTTCCTTTGAAAAAAAAATCCGAAAGACATTCCTCAGCAATGATTATTCTTCACCGGTCATATCCAAAAGAATAACATTTGGAAATGACTGAGTAAGAAGAAAGTTTATGCTGGCAAGCGTTTTTTATGTTTGCAAGCGTGTGACTAAATGTGAGAGCATGGCCGTAGAGTGGAGATGCAGAGCTCATGGCTCTGGTGTTCTGGCTTGCTGTCTGGGTGGTTTTGTGCTGCAACAGTGGCTGTTAAGCTCTCCTTCCAAACCTCCAGAAGCCATCTCCAGCGAAATGTGCTAAATTACACTTCCTGTGTTTCATAACAGTATAAGCCAAAGCTCAATGTGAGGGCTTCCTGCTCTTGAACAAAAACACTTTTTATGTTCTCTCAGGATAACTCTGCCTGTGTTTAGTTTTTCCTATGAAAACAAGCTGATTTTGAGTTGGGGGAACCTGTTGTTTCCTGGTATTTGTCAGTCAGGAAGGAGTTTGAAGGGACGCCGGTGTGCAACAGGGGGGTGCCCTGGGCAGAAATTGTTTCTGGGAAACGGGTGTGAAAGCCAGGAGCAGTTGTAAATTGTCAGGAGGATTTCTCTGTTTTTCACATCAGCCCTTCCCCTCTCAAACAAAAGCGGCGAACACCTCACATTTACGCAAAGACGGGATTCCCTCTTGTTCTTTGCATCTAACCCGAGTTTTTTTTTTTTCTGTGCAGTTCCCAGTATGGAATCTCTGTCATCTGCAACCCAAAACCACCTTGCTTGACTGACAAATTCCTCATATTATTCTTCATATCCTTAACTTACAGCCTTGAAAAGTTTTTCAGGACCCTGATATTGTTTTTATTTTATTTTTTTTACTAACCATCTGTATTCATTCAGTTTAAAACAGATTTTAATTAAAAAAACGGATTCCATTTTTATAGTTTTTAAGATGTTTGCTTAGCAGGTTCACATCTTCCACATGTTATTGCTGCACATTGACAATTCTCTGTCTGCAGTTTGTCTCACTTTAACCATCTCCCCACTCGTCACTAAATCCTTTCATCGTCTGCCTCTGTGCCAACCCCGACCCACCCCTCTCTCTCTCTCTCCTTCGCCCTCTCCCTCTCCGCCCCTTCTCCCTCTCTCTCCCTCAGAGGGGCGGTGATGTCAGAAGGGGTGGCTGTCGGCTGACTTCTATAAGTGCAGAAGCCGCGGAGGGAATTTCTCAATGAAGCGAAGCTGAGCTGTGCGGGGGCCTTGCAGAGACAGGAGAGAAACAGAGACACCCCTGACCGGCGGCACCTCTTTGGGCTCCTAGACAGATACCCAGACAAGCTCGAACTACCGACGCCTCTCTCTCACACCACTACCTTCGGAATCACAGACTCGTCCCGTGCTGACCTGGGCACAGCCAGCTCACTCCACACCACGAATCAGCTCTTACCTGAATCCTTTGACTCCTTGACTCCTTAGTCATCGATTTTTTTTCAACCTCAGCCTTTTAACGCTGCCTTTCTGCCGCCGACCTTCTTGTGATTTCTCTGCCGTTTGCGAAACCCAGGCAGAGAGAAGATGTTTTCTCTGCGGAGCGTGAGTCAGGGATCCCTCTGGGCAACGCTGACGTTCCTTTCCTTCGCCGCAGTGACGGTAAGATCATCAGTTCCCCTTCTCTCTCTCTACGCTCTCTGGGTCTCCTGTCCCACGCTTTCCCCTCCCAACATGCAATGCAAGCCCGGTCTCCTATTACTGAAAACGGTGCCTAGTTTTACCTACATGTCTCTGTACCTCCTGGTGTGCAGAGAGCTTGTTTTACAGTCGTCCTAAGTAACACACGCAGTGTGTATCTACGGACCGGAGAGAAACAGCAGTCACATTTTGTATCATCTCAGTCAGATCATCATGCCTTCAATTCAAGCTGGCCTTTTTCGAGGTTAAAGAGTCCAACTTCAGCTTGACCTGAATTTTGGTGAATTGCGCTGAAGGGTTTTGTTACTTATAAGCCAAGCTACCACCAGCCAGTCGAGGAGTTATGCATTTTGTCTAAAATTAATGTTTAGATAATGTTCAGATACCTGTTAGTGTATGTCTGTTATGTTAAATGACCAGTTTTAATTGTTTTAATTGTACTCACTAATAATATACTACAGGAAATATAATAAATTATAAAATATAATAAATATGATAGTATAGTAAATATAATACTAATAATATAATGTATAATACCACTGTATATACACAACATAATATTAATTATGCTAATACTGATAAAACTTTTACTAAATGTTTGCAATGACAGTCGTAGCTTTTATCTTTACATGTACCTGACATTTTTATAGCAGCGCAATTATGTTTATAAAATTAATTGTTCGTAAATGGACAGTATCTCTACATTACCATAAAGGGAATGGAATCTTAACATCTCCATGTAATGCAACTTAGGGTAAAAGTAGCAGAGACCCACAAAGGTTCCTTTGCTTGGTATAGCATAGATACATTCAAACATTACTGACAATTCACATCACCAATGCACAGATATGTTCAAGCACAACTAACAGTTCACGTCACTAATGCATAGATACATTCAAACACTACTGACAATTCACATCACCAATGCACAGATATGTTCAAGCACTACTGACAGTTCACGTCACTAATGCATAGATACATTCAAACACTACTGACAATTCACAACACCAATGCATAGATACATTCAAACACTACTGAGAATTCATATCTCCAATGCACAGATACATTCAAGCACAACTGACAGTTCACGTCACTAATGCATAGATACATTCAAACTCTACTGACAATTCACATCATCAATGCACAGATATGTTCAAGCACAACTGACAGTTCACGTCACTAATGCATAGATACATTCAAACACTACTGACAATTAACGTCACTAATGCATAGATACATTCAAACACTACTGACAATTCACATCACCAATGCACAGATACATTCAAACACTACTGACAATTCACATCACCAATGCACGGATACATTCAAACACTACTGACAATTCACATCACCAATGCACAGATATGTTCAAGCACAACTGACAGTTCACGTCACTGATGCATAGATACATTCAAGCACTACTGACAGTTCATGTCACTAATGCATAGGTACATTCAAGCACTACTGACAATTCACGTCACTAATGCATAGATACATTCAAGCACTACTGACAATTCACGTCACTAATGCATAGATACGTTCAAGCTCTACTGACAACTAACTCCACTAATGCACAAATATATTCAAGCACTACTGATAACTAACTCCACTAATGCACGGATACATTCAAGCACTGACAATCCCAAACTTTCACCACAGAGTTGGGGACGTGGCTGTCCATGTTCCACTTTCCCGTCCCGGCGGGCAGAACAATGGCGTGTTTTCCGGATGCGAGGAAGTGCGGCACAAACAAAGGAAGCCGTAAAGCTGTCAACTCCCTGCGCTTCTCTTCTTATTCGCTGTCTTTGACTCTCTGACCAAACCAGAGATCCAGTCATCCTCCAGCCAGGCTCCGTATTTCTGATGCAGCAGTAACCGCTGGCCTTGGCTGCTCTGAAGCCTTCAATTCATCTGGCCGCCTTTGCCCGCTCTGTGATTTTGGCATCAAAGTGTGGCCCGCAAAGCCTTGCGGAGAGGAAAGGGAAAGACCATCACTGGGTTTCCGTGCCACACTCTGGCCGGTTCTGGAGATTTGCCTGTGTGCAATGCCCTCTAAACTTTCTCTCCCTCTCCCCGTCGTTTGTTCCAGGCAGAAGACGGCTGTTCCCTGGACTGCTCCTGCCCACCCTCGCCCCCCTCCTGCCCACCGGGAATCAGCTGGGCGATGGACGAGTGCGGGTGCTGCAGGGTGTGCGCCCGGCAGTTCAACCAGGACTGCGGTCCCAGCCAGCCCTGCGACCACATTAAGGGCCTGAGCTGCCACCTGGGCGCCGGCGGTGACCCGAAGCGTGGCCTGTGCCGAGGTGAGGGAGGGGCAGGGGCTGTCGGCAGCTGCCAATCACACATGGCGGACTCCTGCATTAAAACCACGCCATTTGCTTTGAAATACAGGTGGCTGCTTTGTCAGCGACCCCCGGTGCACTGTGATGATGAAATTATTGACTCACATGTTCCTGCACCCCTGTCTCCGCCCCCTCACAGCTGAGGCTCAGGGTCGCCCCTGTGAATTCGATGGGCGTGTCTACCAGCATGGCGAGGACTTCCAGCCCAGCTGCCAGCACCAGTGCAGCTGCATGGACGGCGTGGTGGGCTGCATGCCCCTGTGCCCGCACCAGGTGCCCCTGCCCAACTGGCGGTGCTCCAACCCCCGGCTGGCCCGGCCGCCAGGACGCTGCTGCGAGGAGTGGCTCTGCGAGGACAGCAACGGCATCAGCGAGGAGCCCACCGAGGACCGGGGCACCACCCTGCCTCACCCCCACCCACACCCCAACGTTATTAGCAAGGAGCCCACTGAGGACCGGGGCACCACCCTGCCTCACCCCCACCCACACCCCAACGTCATCAGCAAGGAGCTGCCAGTGCCTGCGGGCCGCCACACTAATTATCTAGGTACATTACCGGCCTATTACCGGCTTCCCTCGGGGTCTCGCCCTCCTCTGTTTGTCCAATGGCATCGGTTCCTCACAGTCCCCTTTCCCCTGCAGAGTGGAGGTCCCACCCTCAGTCCCACATCCTGCTCGCACCCGAGTGCTTCCCGCAGACCACCGATTGGTCGGAATGCTCTGCCACGTGCGGGATGGGCGTCTCCAGCCGGGTGACCAACACCAACGCTGACTGTCGACTGGTCAGGGAGACCCGACTTTGCCAGGTCCGGCAATGCAATTTCACGCTCTCTCCAGCTTTCAAGGTAAGGCCCTAGAGGGTGTTTGGCCCCGTTGACAGTACGTATTTGACCACGTTAACAGCATGTGTTTGGCCCGTTGACAGTATGTATTTCACCACGTTAACAGCATGTGTTTGGCCCCGTTGACAGTACATATTTCACCACGTTAACAGCATGTGTTTGGCCCTGTTGACAGTACGTATTTCACCACGTTAACAGCATGTGTTTGGCCCCGTTGACAGTACTTATTTCACCACGTTAACAGCATGTGTTTGGCCCCGTTGACAGTACGTATTTCACCACGTTAACAGCATGTGTTTGGCCCCGTTGACAGTACGTATTTGACCACATTAACAGCATGTGTTTGGCCCCGTTAACAGTACGTATTTCATCACGTTAACAGCATGTGTTTGGCCCCGTTGACAGTTGCGTATTTGACCACGTTAACAGCATGCGTTTGGCCCTCTCTCTCTTCTCCAGGCGGGTAAGAAGTGCCAGCGGACGGTGCGGCCCAGGGAGCCGGAGAGACTGACGTTCGCCGGCTGCTCCACGGCGCGGCGGTACCGGCCCCGCTCCTGTGGCTCCTGCGCGGACGGGCGCTGCTGCACCCCTTCGCTGACCCGCACGGTGCGCCTGCGTTTCCGCTGCCCGGACGGTGAGGCCTTCACCCGCAGCGTCATGTGGGTGGAGCGCTGTCGCTGCAGCCGCCGCTGCCCGGCCCCCTCCGGACCCTCCGTCAGCCTGCACAACGACATCCACACCTTCGCCCACTGAGAGGCGGCCCGTCGGACCCCCAACCGGAAGATCGGACGTCCCGTGGCCGCGAAGTGGAAGGAACTCTCGCACCCTGGCCGGGCGATCGGCAGCCCCGTCCCGGACGGGGATAGGCCCTCAGTAACTCTTCCAACCGGACTTGCAGTCCGGCCAACACAGGGCATTTGCTTGCACTTTAAGTTTCTCCTTACACTGCTGTTCGCAGCCAGGCCACATTAAGGCACCTCCCTGTTCAACCTGCTGACTGGATCTTGCCACACTCATGTAATGAGTAAACAATCTGAGCAAGAAAACACTAAAAATCCTTTTGATGCCGAAGAAATGCTTTTTTGCATATTTTTTTAAATAGTAGAGACTCAGAAGTGGTCATTTTGGGGGACCAGTCGCAGGATGGTTCTATCAAGGATAGTCTATACTTCAGAGGGTTATTTTTTTACTTGGAGGCCAGCCAATGTTATATTACTGGCATCTCTTTGTGCAGTTCCTCCCTTAAAATATTAAGCTTATGTTCAATTTTAAGCTTACCATGCTACTCTTAATAGCCTGCTGGACAAAATTGGATAGGCAGTAGTTTAGATTCACAGACAACGAAATGATGTGCATTTTGCAGAGGAACCAACTGATAGACCCAACTCCAGGCTGGGATCTTTCCACCCTACAACTGAAATGTGTCTATAAGCCATTTCCCCTCTGACTATCCTCCATTTGTTTGCCAGAGTTTAGCTTATTTATTGTTGTTTGATAGACACGGGGAAACATGGTGGAATATCTGTTCACCGTTTCAACATAAGTTTATTTTCTTGATATGCTTTGTAACTATGGACCTCCTGTCATAACTGATGGGCAAGAACAGAATATCGTTCGTAGTCCGACACAGTCTGTGTAATCTGTCCATATCAATCAACATTCATGTCTCTAGTTTTTTTTTTTTTCTTTAATTTTATTTCTTTGGTTTAGGCATATGCAAGGGTGTGTCAAGATGTAATGGAAATTAACTAGAAAAATGTTGGCATGATTTCAGGACACTTCATCCCCTGTTTTTGTCTGTGTGCATTTGCGTGTGTATGTGTGTACGCGTGTGTGTGCGTGAATATGTGAGCACACGATTAACTGTTTGTACAGACTTCACTTTTGGTGGAGTGACACTTTATGGAGATCACTTCATTTTTGAGGTGTGTTTTAAATGCCAGAGACAGGTTTTGTACTGGAATCTACGTTTGTTTTGTATATTTAAAATCTCTATTTTGTTTAATATATTGTCTTTCAGTGTTATCAAGTCTCTCTTTAAAGAGAAAATACATAAAATGACATAAAAATACTACAAAATAATTGCATACGTGTGTGAGTCTTTCTATTGGTGTTTTCTTGAACGCTCGAAGGAAACGCAAAGAAGCATTATAGACAACCCGACCTTCTAGAAGTTAAAAATAGCCTGTAAACAAAAACGATAAACCATGTTAACGTGCCGCCATAAGTTTGTTTGGTCAGAAATATGTATTACAGTAGAATTTTTTATTAAACCGAATTGCCACTGAAATTCCGTTGGCTGCACTGTGAGCCGCCTCCTAGCTCGTAGCTTGATCACACACTTTGATTAAGTCGTAAATTAATGTCCGTTTTCCACAAAAATGAAAACAAACTGATGAGTTTATCAGAAAGGAAACGAGTAGGCTAGTTAAAAACACGTGCTCATTGAACGATGTGGGACTGCTTGCCAAGAGCGCTTCCAGATATATTTGCTTTCACTGTACGACTTTTGCGTCAATATCAAATATTATTTTGGGGTGAGTTATCTGAACCTGGACACAGCCGCCGCTAGCCCCGATGCGATGCTGTCGGCCGAAACTGATCGGTGTTGGATGGAGTGGGGGCGGGGGTGAAGGCTGCCCTTATTTGCCTCTATTCAGAGCCGCGGACCCCGGTCTGCTCCGGTCCGCGTTCCGGCAGACTTGTTCACACAGCACGGCTCTGCGGGGCAAACATCGCGGACGCTTTCCAAATTCCACACGCTTACCTTTTTTCCTCATCGCCCGTTACCCCCACTCAGCGTGTCAGGCTGGGAACACAGTGACCTCCGTCTGCCCTTCGCATTTAGCATGGCATATTTATTTTAAAATAAATTAAAACAGTGATCAATAAACGTCACTATAACCAAACTCATTTATGTGGCAATAACCACCACCCCAAAACAGAGAATAACTATCGGAATATTGCTTTTCACATAGTGCATTTTATAGTATCTTCGCAGTGAAGGTCACATGAGAGATTCAATCTAGCCGCATAATATTTACATATATGTCAAGTAATGATAATAAAAATTACATCAGTTTTAGTACACTGAGTTGGTTTTATATGTGTCATAGCATTCATCCATAACGTTAATGTTAATTCATTCAGAGTTATTTGATGATTTTCATAAACCAGCTTGACTCTTAGGAATACGTTACTATTGTTATTCTCACAAAACTTTGCTACTTAATGGATATATTTATTTAAATCGGGTTTAGCCATAACTTAGGACCACGAACTATTGACACAATGCTTACGACAGAATCGATTTAATCTACTTTCAATTGCATTGTTATCTATAAAAACACCAGCAACCGGGGACCTAAACATTGCTGGAGTTGTTATTTTTCTCGCTTTACAGAGCCAAGCCTGTTTGTTTAAAAATAAAACAGCAGTTTCATGTTGCGGTGCAGGGTTGCACTTCATTCTGTGGCTGGGGATTGTGCTTTTTTCTTTCTTTTCTAGGGCACATGCAGTGGCTTAAATCAAAAAGCACACAAGGCATTCTGCTTTCTCCATGGCGATGATTCTGCCATCTGCCACCCTCGTCACTGGAGGTACAGCTGTTACTATTTTTGGTGTATTTGCTCTGAGTTTGGCTCATTTCCCTGAAGAGACGGGTCCCCTGTGTTTGCTGCATTGAGGTGATTTATACTGGGAAGTTGGGGCACAAGCGGCTTCTTCAGAATAGTTGGGACTCCATGACGACGGCAGGAATCTGACAGAGAAACGAGCTCCGACGTCAGGAGAAGCCATGGTGATCGGGATGAGTTTGGAGAATTTATATTACTGTACTGTGCCGTAATGTTGGTCAACAACTAAAAGTTACTGTATATCCAAGGGTCAAATATTCAGAAGACTTATGCTTTGTCTTACAAGCGTAGTGGTTGCAGGTTGTGTGTTGGCCTCAAATATTATAAAAATAAAACAATTTATATAGACATATATTCTTTAAAAACTACCATTAATACGACATGGGGTACGTAATGTGCTGTCAACCCCTCGGAACAGGAAAAATGGAGAGTAAGAAATTCTCACGGCTGCTCACACAGAAACGGACATGAGCCGAAAAGGACTGGAGAGGAAAGAAATCAGGAACAGTTTTCTTCTTCAAAAAAAAAAAAAAAAAAAAAAATAAGAAACTTCTAGTGCGGTGTTTGCTGCATGGCCGGAGTGTACGTTGGCTAGGAAAGCAGACAGGAAGAACCAGGTGTTCCTCTGCCTCACGGGGAGCTGTAAGTTTCCTCACCGACCTGACAGAGGAACAGGAAATATGTCGGAAATCAACACAGGCCTCTGAGAATCAGGCTGGAGGTCTGAAATATGAAACAGTTTTTAAACTGTACTAAACTAAAGTGTCCACCCAAACCTTTCGTTTAACTGTGCCTAATGCATCTTATAACCTTATGACCTGGTCACGGGTAGGTATGTAAGGGGGCAAAGCATGGTATTATTATAATAAAAGCTGTGCTAGCAGCAGTGGTAGCAATAGCATCAGCAGTAGATGGCCACCTCGTGCCAGTGTTGCTCTTTTCATTCTGTACTTTACTGGGGTCATGGGGGGGGGGGGCCCCCCCCCCGCGCGCGGGGGGGGGGGGGGGGGTGGGGGAGGGTGGGGGGGGGGGGGGGGGGGGGGGGGGGGGGGGGGGGGGGGGGGGG
>JAOYSI010005883.1:0-13235 GCA_025775065.1 Hiodon alosoides
CCCCCCCCCCCCCCCCCCCCCCCCCCCCCCCCCCCCCCTCCCCCCCCCACCCCCCCCCCCAACCCCCCCGCCCCGCCCCCCCCCCCGTATAGAAAAGATTGGGATATAGATCATAACCTTATTTCCAATAATTTATCCTTTTCCTGGAGAAGATTTCTCACTTTGTAACTTGCTATGCTTGGACAGGGACCAGGATCTCTGTGTATTGTGTATATATAAATATGTATATAAAAAAGCGTACGAAAAAATATCAAGTATTGTGAACTTAATTCTGAGCGTGTCACTTTCTTCCTTTACAAAAAAAATTATTTCAAAATAAATATTTTGTAGATTGTACATTAGTAATCTGATCGCTTCAGTGAAAACAAGTAGATGCCTCAGAATTATCACTACCTACTGCTGAAGTTGTTAATTCCTGTATGCATAGGCATCAGTGTCAAAAACCTAAAAAAGATTTATTTGTTGCACTACATATATATACACACAAATACATTTATACACAGTAAGAGAATATCTCATAAACCATATTTTATACCTTGAGGGAACAGATCAAAGCAGTTTTTTTTCTCCAAATAAGGGTTTTAATTAAAGAACACAAGTTTTCTGTTCATTTAAAGTATTATTTAAAGGCCCTATTTTTGCAGCTCTATCTATTAGAATCCGCACTACTGCCCAATAAAGTAATTTGCGGAGTTATTAGAAGGGGGAACCAAATGTGAAACAATCTCAGTTGTGACTATTTTCCGGCGTTCAACTTATCCACATCCGGTGGCGTTTCCGTCTAAAAATGGCGGAGTATATACAAGTATTTCGTAGGGCTTTGGGGCAATTGGGTGGTCATGGTGGTGTTCGTGGGGTTTTCCGTCAGTTATTCAGGTCAGTATTTGTGCATTTGTGATTTTTTAACGATTGCATTTTTTTATTGTCATTAGCATTTCTAGAATAGGAAGTGAGAGTGACCTCGTAAATGACCTCCTCCGTGCAAGGATATGTGATTGTCATTTCATCAAAGGTTCCAGTATAATTTTACGTTTTTATAAATGTAATCGTTTTATTTAATTCATTTAGATGCATAACTTGCAGCAATGGTTGAAAATGTTAATTTTTGTATTTAATGTGAGGGGTGGTGTAAAGTGAAGTTGGTAAATATCGGTATGGATAATTCATCTCCAGGGTGAATGATCTTAAAACGGGGACCTTGGTTGGTATCGACAAGTATGGGAACAAATACTACGAAGACAATCGACAGTTCTTTGGTAAGTTCGAAATACCTTGTAGTCAATTCTATATTTCCCAAATATATTGGGAATTGTTGAGAGTTTGATCTGTTCAAGTTATGTCCCAACTACAATGTATTCGCTTTCTGAAGTTATAATTATTGTCAGTATTTTTTTTGTTCGTTGTGTTTGTGAAGGTAGATAAGTAGTTGTCAAACCTGGTTCTAGGAAATGCACTACAGGGGAATAGATAACCTGGGGGACTGAGACAAACATGACATTGTGTATCTGTATTATTTTTAATTTTTTTTAAAATAAGACTGTGTTGTTCCAAATGTGTCTTATTTAAATACTCACATTTCATAACTTACTGACGGGGTGAATATGTTTTCTCATGGTGAAATATTTGCACTTTTATTACCAGGTTGCTAGCGTGAGTGTCCTGCTTTTTAATTTTCCATTTTATTCCGTTATACAACTCAGAGCTGGATATTTACTGAAGAAAGTCATGTTGGGTCCTTTTCTGTAGGGTAGGCCACTGCATTGATATGGTCTAGCTGATACAAGTTGGATACAACAGTTTGGATAAACTTGTTTCTGTCCCAATAAAAATGATCTTTCTACCCTTTCTCAGGTCGGCATAGATGGGTGATCTACACAGAGGAAATGAATGGAAAATCCACCTTCTGGGAGGTGGATGGTAGCATGGCACCACCTGAGTGGTAATGCTTCTCAATGTCTCTCATCTTCGTTGAGTTAATGAATCAATGTTCAGTATGAAATAAAGTGTTAGGATTCACCAGTTCATTAACATAAGGTTCTGTCATTTGGTGTGGCTAATATGCATGCATTCTGCTCGAGGCCATCCCCCTTGTAGCTGCACTGTAGTTGAAATGCGTGTTTGTTCACTACGTTGCGGTCTCTGTTGCCCCCCTCAGGCACCGCTGGCTGCACTGCATGACTGACGACCCGCCCACCACCCACCCCCCAGTGCCCCGCAAGTTTATCGCAGAGACCCACACCTTCAACCTGAGTGGCACGTCCAGCCAGTACGTCCCTTACTCCACAACCAGAAAGAAGATCCACGAGTGGGTGCCTCCCAAGGCTTCTGCTCCATGACTGGGGGCTCACACCAGTGGCCGTGGTGACGCCTCTCTGTAAATTATGATTCTGGTCTTTTGCTTCTGTTCTCAAGCAATAAAATGAATGGGAAAACATTTTGGACAATGGCTCTTATTCAGTGTTTGGGAGGACCTCTATGTCCTTGTTTCCACACGTTACTGCTGGTTGTTTGGCACTATCTTTTTTCTTTAACTATCAGTGAGTGTTTTTGTGCACTTTTCGCTAGTTTTTGTTTGTACTAATAGTCTCAACTTGTTGAGTATTGTAATGTTTTTACAACAGTGATGGATGTATGACAAAATTTTGTCTTGTAAAATTATGAATAGTTGATCAAAAGTTGTTTTGGCAATAATTCAAGTTCTGTCTCGGCCTTAGTAGTTGGGCAAGATGCAGTGTTCTTGGATTAATATATTTCTTTCATGTGCACTCATGGCATGATGCACTATTTTAAGGCCTGTATGTCTGGAATTTATGGAGCCTGGATATGAACGTAGTATGTGCTCAAATCTATTCGCTGAGTGTGAGTGGTTCTCAGCGTGTGGATGAGAGACAGAGAGAGCGGGAGAGAATGAGTTTGTGCTTAGCTGGGTGGAGTAACTGGCTGCAGTATTTCACACCAGAAAGTGGCAAGTGCAAGAACATGCTGAATCATGATGCCAGGAAATGTGGTCTTATCAGTTCGTGTAATGGGAATGACTGATGGGACTGGATGCAGTCAGGGTGATTTTCCACGAGATTCGGTAAACTTTTCGTATTAGACAAATTTGTGAGGGAGTGGTGGTTCTCGTATGTAGAGCCGAGTTGGGGAATGTGTTTGTCTCGTAATACACGGCGATTCAGTGAGTTGCACGTTTTACAACTTTTACATTTTTTACTTTTACGTGTCTTTTACATTCATTCACAGATTGTATTAATGTTAACATTTGACAAAATGTTATACACTGTAGCTTCTTTCAAATTATTATAAAGCATTGGGAAAACGAATAAAAGTGGTGCTATCACTTCCTGATCACAGAAAATGATTGGCACACGATGTACGAGGGTGTGAAGTAGGTGGAGCGGCGTTTCTATGCAGTAAGACCAGTGACATTAATTTCGATGTCTGTTTATGTTATAACGAAAGCTTTGTAGCTCAAAGATAACACGGGAAATAGATCAACATACCTCTCTAGTAAACTGGTTTCTCAAAAGTGCTACTGAAAATGCCCTGGCTTTAAATACATTGAAACACTTGTGCTTGTGTAAAAATAGCCGTGTCCCAGCTCTGGATGACTGCGCTGTATTTTTCACTGCCTGGCCTCCCTTACTCTTGGGTTTTTCATGTGTTCATTGACAAGGTTTGGAAACCTTACAGACATTACCTAACAAAAAGGACTTGGACACCTGAGTATAAAAAATCTTCAAAAAAATACTTTGAACTAGATTGTGTTCTAACCAGATGGTGGCTATGCGTTTTCATATATTCAACAGTTGTTTTTATTTGGTAGGAATACAAGTAAATGTTTAAATGACTTTAAATGCTTTAGTCATACTTAGTAATGTGTTGTATTTAAACTCCTTAGATAGGTATATGATATTTAGTTTTTGATTAAAGTAAAGTTAAAAAAAAAAAAAGTTAAATTCTGTTATTAAGTTGTTGGATGTCAAACTGCAAGTCATATACCTTAGGCAGAATGTAGGTGGACGGGATCTTTAAGTGAAGATCAGGTTCAATATCTAGCCAAATATGCCAAATAGTGGCAGGCATTGAACTCTGCTCAAATCTTATCTCGGGTTCGCAGGTTAACGACACCGTAAAGGTTAACCAGTTCCAGTTTATTTTTGAGGGCAAAGCCATTAGCGCTTTAACAAAAGCAACAGTTCCTGCGGGTGAGCGAGTACCAACAACAGTCTTTCGCGTCTTATCCGAGGAACCGGTGTCGTTAAAGAGGCACTGCAATAACCAATACAATTTGATATAAAATAATAATAATAATTTTACGTCAAGTACAGCCCGGTAGATTAGAATCTCATCATTGCCTGCCAGCCAGGTGCTCCGGTTCCCCGCCCAATCTTGCCTGGATTAGAACAAAACGATTGGACGCGTCGGGTCCTCCTGATTTAAGACTCTAGTGTGTACCAAAGGCCCGTCCGATCGCGTCCTGCATTTCATTTCGAGGGCCAGGAAGGAAGGGCTTTCTCAAAGATATCAACGGAAAGACGTTTCCCTTACGTTTTTCCTCGGCGTAAGGTACAGCCAAGTATTTGCCAAAAAAAAAAAGTAAACAGATTCTTCCACATTATGCGCAGTGACCTGAGACCTGTGAGCAGAAGGAAATAGAGCGGAGATGAGGAAAAACTTCAGTACAATCCCACTCATCCATGTGACTGAGGTGAGTGTGCACTTATACTTACCCTGCTGTGAAAGGTTGCATAATTTCAACCGTATCTCCCCAACATTTGTTCGGAAAGAGGACTGCATTATTTAACCAACAGAATATTACCAGTGGATGAAATTAATATTATTTATTTATTTATTTTTATTATAAAATGCTTGACCCAAAGTACAATGACTTTGGCTTTTTGTGAGAGGATTGCAAAAATCCCAGGTTTTCTTACTTCTTACTCAAGTTTGATCAGCTATGTAAATGGTCTCACTGCACATCTGTGTTTTTACAAAACACCTTAAATGTTGGAGAATGTCCCAGTGCCACTGTATGAAGCCGAGTGCAGTCATTAATGGAGTCATAACACCATTGGTGCCACACAGGTGTGCAAGCTGGCATTGGCCCCAGCACTTCTGTGGGTGATGTATCAAACATATATTTCTGCCCTAACAGTTTTTGTGCCAACAACCAATTCACGATTTCTTGTCTGGTATTGCCATGACTAATAACCAGCTAGAGCCACATCACTGAGAAACTGTTTTAGCATCCTCCTAACGTCACTCTCTTAATGCGCTGTCATTTTCGTAGATTAATTAGGTATGCAGTGGTGCCCCTGCATCTCACTGTTAGTAATGATGCTAATTCCATGAGATGAAATACTTCCCTGCTTTACCATCTAAATCCTCTCCCAAACGCTCTATTTTAGGTGAAAAAAGCATTAGCTCTTTGCAGAAACAGAAAATGGTTCGTGCCGGAGGCTGTTTGGCTTAACTCTGTGATTCCACAGCAAATAATCATCTGAGATCCTGTAGGATTCTAAACGGCAAAGATGGTCTCTATGCACGCTGGGGTTCCATGCAGCAGAGGGTGGCAGTTCTGGGGTTTGCATCCCAGCCCATTTAAAATGTAAAATGAATGTAAAAAAAGAGTTGTCTTTTGGTGCTTCGCAACCTACAGAACTTAGAATGACGGCAAACTGTCAAAGTGGTTTGTCTGGGGCTTTACGGCTCTGGTGGTAGTACGGAAGGTCTGTTGGCTCCAGACATGGGCTGTGAGGGTTAGTTCACAGACTGCCGAGTCTGTATGGGAGTGAGCAGGGAGAATACAGGGTGGATGCTGAGTTCGGTGATCCAGGCACATGCAGGGAGGGGATGGATCTGAGCTGAGGATTATGGAACCAAAAAGCCTTTTCCTGCAAATGATAACACGGCACTTCTTGGCGTCCTGGGGTGTGCTCGACCCAGGAGTGATCTGACACGGGGGGCTGGAGAGCCCATTTCTGGTCTTTATTTCTCAGTAGAGCAAGGGAGGGGGAATAAACGGAACAGCCTTCAAACAAAAGGTTTTGTTTTTCAGTTTTTATGAATACAAAAGTCTATTCTAGCGTTTTCCCTTCTGGGTTTTTTGTTCAATAATTTTTCGGTCTAGCTTCAACATAAAAGCAAATAAATTGTCCTTCGCTGTTTCTTTTTCAGTAGTCTTTATTAAGAACCCGTGAGTGTGATAAACCACACCACCCCGAGGTTGCATGTGTCCCCACGGACTTCCTGTCAGCACCACCCTGTTAGTGGGGGGTTCCCTAATAGGCTGTGTGTCAAACTCCTCCTTCCTCAGAATGTGGCCACTGGTTCATTTTGCCCATATGAACGCGCACGTTTTCTGTGCAATCGCAGGGAGGTAATCCTTCTCAGGTCTGTGTGTGTGTGTACGTGTTCTTTCACATCACTGAGGTCGTCTGGGTGAACTTGGGCCGAGAATCCCGCATTCCTTAGCGGAGTGTAGGTCTTTGACTGTGGCTTGCAGCAGCTAGTCAAGCAGAAATATGAAATGTGTTTCTGTCTCATAGTCAGCGAAGTGTGACATAAGTGAGTGAAGAGAGATGTGGGAGAGTTGTGATCCCAGGGATTCCAGTGGAAATTCATTGGCAGTGCAGTGGGGCAGTCTGGATCTGTGTCATTGAACACTGCAACCAAGAAGTCTACAGTGTTGTGCTCACAGTACATTTCAAGTCTTCAATCATAATACATATGTATTTAAGATGTACACGTGGACATAAATGGGTATTTGGTACATGACAGTTTCAATGTTACAATCTTTATAAAACCTAAAACATGGTCCTTATTTTTAAAATAAATAAATAAATAACTCTCATTGTGAACTAAGATCTTAGCTATTTACCTGGAAATGTTTTTTTTCCATGGAAACCACCTGTCTTGGATATTTAACTGGTCATAGTTTTTGGTCTGTCTATTTTTATAGCCGTGATCTCAGAGTATTGCACATATATTACACCCCTGCTATTGCATCCTTGAGAAATATCCAGCTGTAGGACAATATGACTGACTGTAGAAATTTTGAGCTATGTAAGTTGCTTTAGACAAAAGTATACGCTAAGCACTTATATCATGGATCGTAAATATGAGGTAAAGGATCTCGGGTCACAGCAAGCTGTTTTTTATTGTTTCTAGGACCTTTAACCAGCCGAAATCTGCCTGGGCAGGGTAAAAATGTTTGTTGATGATAAGCACAGTATCGGAGTGCTTTACTGCTTTATAGATATTATCACCTAAAGCTGCTTGACTGGAACCTCAAAGTCATCTTTGGCCCAGCTCCCTTTGCCCTGGAGATTGCAGGTGAGACTCACACCTGGGGGATTTTCTTTTATCACTTGTGTCGGTGTTGTGAAGAGAGCTACAATCTATACTCCTTCAGTTCTGGTGAAATCTAGAGCTCTTATTTCTTAATGATCTCAAATTATATTTATTTAGCGATAGTAGATATGTGTATAAGTTTGTTTAGAGCATACACAAAATGCGCAGGAGTTTTTTTTCACCTTTGCATGAAGTCAGCTCCTCTCTCACACGTGCACAAATGCCCAATCATTCGTACACTGAATACCATACTGTACATTCCCTTATTGTTTGTGTTCCTTCCTGCAAGTGAAGAGCCAGGGGTTAATCGGGATGAGGAAGACAATGGACTAACTCAAGGCCAATTTCCCCAGGCCACACATCACAGTAAACGAAAAATGAATAGTCAATGCAACCTGTATTGTATGATTATGAGTAGCTTTTCCATCGGTTATTAATTAGCAGTTATTTTAACTGTTTGCACTACCTTGCACTACCACCAGGGTGTTATTAAATCCATGTAAAATTCACATTATTGTTGTGAAGGTCTTGTCTGGTCTGTAACTCAATGTCGCAGTACCCGCCCTCACTGAACTGCTCTGTGGTGTGTATTGTTGGTATTGTAGCTTGGCCTCCAAATGGTTGCCTTGGCAACAAGCAGTCGAATAGGAAGATGAAAGTCGAGCGAAGAGGCATGTCGGTTCTCTGATTCCTGCGTCTTGGAGCGATGGAGATTAGTGTCTGTACTGTGGAAGGGGGGCGTGGGGGGCATATGTTGTGAGATGCACGGCAGTGTGTAACACAGAGGTTTGAGGAGTGGACGAGGTGTTGGTGGCTCAGGAGAAACGGCTTCAGGAGGATGCGCCGCCAATGGGAGCTCGTTTCTCCGTTCATTTCAGCCACGGGGGGGTAATGGAAATGCCACGGGCGCTGCTCGCTGTGACTGCAGCCCTGGTGCCAGCCTCCCATTGGCCAGCTAATCGATGGCGACTGTCAGATGTCCTTGACCTCGGTTTCAAGAGATATCCACCGCCCTGAAGTGTTTGACGTCTGTCTAATGAAGACGGGTGAAAGATTTGCATGCCGTCCACAGTCTGCGTCTGTAATGATTTAATTTGAAATACAGCAGGAACAACTGTGTCTTTACTAGTTGAACACGGTGAAGGATATTTTTTTATCAATGATTGTGAATTGAGTTTCTTATTGCTATAAATACATAAGTAAATACATTTTGAATTCAATATTGGTTCAGAGATATCTGAAATGTTTATTTTATCAGACAAAGTTGATTCTTTTAAAATCATTTCACCTATGAGAGTCTTGACTGAGCTCCATGAGATGGAGTTCGACCGGTTGAGTCCCGCTGGGGTCATTAGCCCATCGTGACCGGGAGAGCAGATGCAGCTATTCACAATTATAGCGCACAGCGCCGCCTGGGGCGGGGTAGGTTCAATCGACAGGGCCTAGTTACACTTCCTCACCTTCCCTGTGTGTGTTGGTGGGAGTTGTTGCGTGAGCAGAGATGCATTAGGGCAACTGGCGATTCCAAACTGAGCGGGAGAAAATCGTGAAACCTCGTTGGCAATTCCAAAAAGGGGGAGGAGGATCTCAGGACATCCAGTGGGCTGAAGAAGGTGTCAGGTGTCCTGCAGAAACTGTGTCTTCACTTTGTTCAGTCACCTTGGAGACCGGTCATGTCGGAACAGATGCTCCTGTGGCTGAATGGAATGAGGATAAAGTGAAGGTAGATGAGCTGTGCTCTAATGCCCTTGTGCCAGGGACAGTCCTCGCACAGCTGTTTCCGTCAGTGAGGCGCTTGGGCGGTGATGTCACCTTGACCCAGGGGGTTTTACCACCGAGAGAAGAACAATCTGAATAGTTTGTGTCTCACGGGGTAGCCAAAAGAATTCGGTTGCTGGGGCTCTGTAGGACAATCTGGATAGTCTGCCTGCTTCAGACAACAAATCCCTGGCAGGAATCTGGCTCGATTTTTAACTATTTATTTCTTATTTTGTAGATGTATTTGTATTTGTATTTGTTTATTGTGTTTATTTGAAATCGGCAATCATTTCTCTAGCCATTTTGGAATCGGCAAGGGTGCTAATGCATCTCGGCTCGTCTCCACAAGTCCTACCACCACACGTGGGGAGGGTGAGGAAGGATAGTCACCACAAGTCCTACCTCCACACGTGGGGAGAGTGAGGAAGGATAGTCTCCACAAGTCCTACTCGCCTTTGAGCCACAGAAACTACACAGCGGCTACACAGCCCACACGAGAGATTCAGCACCAATCAGAGTAGAGGCATGTCCCTTGCAACTGTTCTGTAAGCCTGCAGGCACCCACAAAGCCAGTAGGAGGTGCTTGTTAGTGGAAAGCTGAGAGAAGCCCTGTCGATTTAACCCTCCCCAACCCAGGCAGCGCTCTGCCAACTTTGGGCCACCGCTCTCTTGGTCACAATCAGCTAATATCATTCAAACCGGTGAACTTTAGCGCGTACAGGGCTCAGTCTGCCCAGATGAGAGCCTTTACAGTCACTCGGAAAGCACCTGACTCGCCTTTTAAATTCATGTCCTTGTCCCTGAGGCATGGGGGGTTTCCAGTAAATTATGCCTTTCTCTTGGATACCGTACCTGTTAATGAATCTCAGCTGCGATAAGCTTTTAAAACCTTTTATGTTAGAGACTGATTATTATTCAGGTCACAATACCTGAGCATTAAGGTTGAGTGCTTTTTTTTGGCGTTTTCTCTTAAATCTTTAAAATGGAGTGTTTAGCTTTTATTGTCTTAGAGCTTAGCCATCTGTCGGATGGCCCCGTCTCCAGGGAAGGGACAGCTGGGAGACTTCCTGTATCCTTGTCAGCATTTTGTCATTAAGTCGCTTAGCAAACACTCATGCCAGGGGATGATGTACTTCTAAATATTCTTTCATTCTCTGTGAGCAGTTGAGATTCTGGGCTCCCAACAAGGCTACAATAGCAGGGTCCCATCTGGGACCGGAACACATTGCCCTCTGGTCCCACAGTCCGAGGCACCGAGCCCCACTCCGCTGATCCGGTTTGGTATTACCCCACCCGGTGGAATCTGGAAAGCACCGCACACACCTGTCGTCATGATGAATGATTCACATGTGCTGCCTGGTGGAGGGGGAAATTTCAGGTCACGCTCTGCAAAAGTTTCTGAATCATTCATCGGAAGGCTCCAGCCTGAGGGTAAGGGTGTGTATGGGTATGTTTGTCCCTGGCTGCTGCCACAAAAAGCCCTCCAGTTTTTGGATTAGTGACTTTTTAGTGGTTTAGCTGTCATAGGAGTGCATTCAGAGAACTGAGCTTCACAGTGTGCATGGTCTCTGAAATCTCTGACTCAGAATCTAATTACCTTCGAGCACCATGAGTAAACAAATGCTTTCAAACTGGATGGCAATCAATAAAATTATTTTAGGAGCATTTAGCAGTTAAACGGCTCCGCTGACGACTATGTCACTGAAATGCTGAAGTTACATAAATGAAGGCTGTTTTCCTATGAGGCCCTCCTGTTTATTGTGCTGTGACAAAAATAGCTATTCAAGTATCATACCATTATTATGGTACACATTGTTTGCAGTAATCAGGTCTGTTGTGCTCATCTCATCATCTGCCCCTTATAGCTGATCTCAACTCCAGTCTCAGACATCTGTCTTTCCCACTGTCTAACCGTCCAAGCAAGGTTTATTTCAGAACGGGTTGTTCCAATTCCATCTGGAGTACATCACCTCGGTGTCAAACCAAAGCAAATCCCTTTTCAAATCCCAGTGTGGTTTCACGTTGAAACGTCAGCTCCCTGATGTCCTGATATTTCTGTCGACTCCTTGAGATGTTGAAAGGTTCTCCTTTTCCTTTAACATTAGCTGTGACAGCTCATCCAGCAGTAGGAACATTTTTTCTTGCCGTTTTGGAATATTTCGATTAACACAAACCTGGGAAGCTTGCGGGCTCGTTGCCAGATTACGTCTCTAAAACTGTGGCATAATACAGCTGCAGAAGCTTCGATTTCTGGTAGTTTTAGAGGCCAGGAGTTCACATTTGTCAAGGAAACTTTATGCACTAGGTAACTATCGCTGCTGTACAGAATGTGACAGTTTCATTATTCTAATTGAATAATTGTTAGTTATGAAAATAAACAGAGCAGACAGCGGCCCAGCACCTGCTGTCTGGATAAGAACGTTTTGATATTCTCTCCCACTCCCTCTCCTCCCTCTCTCCTTATGTCTGGCTGTGATCTGTATTGTTGGATGTGAGCTTCTGGGGGTTGGATGGGTTGGGGGTGCGGTGTGACCCCCTGGGCTGGGTGCTTTCGAGAACAACTTTAGTGTCTCTCCCCAGCTCGCATGCTTTTGTTCACAGGAAACTTTGAAGTTAACCCCTTCTGCACACTCAGGCAACCATTGGAGCACACTATTATAGGCCTCACCTTGTGAAAAGAGTTTATATTGCGTTTCTAGGCCAGCCTATGGCTTTACTTCTCATCTGAGTCGCTGATCCTATCCCAATTTGCTTAGGGAAGAGGTTTTCCAAATAGATAACAATACACAATAAACAGTGGGATGTCGATAGGCCTTGAAATTACTTGTTCATCTGGGTAATGAGCCGATCTTAGCCTGGGAATAATGCAAAATAAAGCTGTTGTAACACTGTGGTCCTCAGGTGCCTACATAGACATTCATGGTTTTCTCTCCCTCTCACAACCCCCTCCCCAACCAAACCCGCATGTGCCGTTTCGCCCATTGGGGACTGTTTATCTGTAATCTGCTTTAGAGGGGCGGGAGTTCTTCATTGTCTCTGTATGCCGCTGTCCATCAGAGCTGCAGAAATTTACTGCTGGGCGAGAATAGGCAGTCTGTGAAACGGCCCCGCTCTCCAGGCGCGCCCATTCACAAAAGCCTGAATATTCATAAGACCAGGTTCGCCCCAAGCTGGCTGGACTAGTAGGAGGACTGGGGGCAGGGTCAAAGAGATAAGAGGAGCTTCCCTCCATCCATCAGGTCCCGTCAGACCTGCAGCTCTGAACAGAACCAGGGAATCTGGCGAGCACTGCGGATGTGTAACTCTTCCACAGTAAAACAGTCACTGAATTGAATTGCTCCTGATAAAATGTTCATAAATTAAGGGGGGGGGGGGTGAAAAATAACAAAGAGTCCAGATTTATTTAGGCTACCAATACTGGACCAGTCTGAATAGGGGGGAGAGGAGGGGGGCTGTCATTGTCATTGTCATTGTTTATTATCATCAAAAACTTCATCCTGTTTGCCCAGAAAACCAGTGCAGAGGAAACTTGAATCTGTATCAAATTCAGTTTTTACTTTCCAACCCTTCTGATTGTACTCCTTTGGTGTTAACTGAGGCTAAAGCAGATGAAGTCCAGTCGAAAATAGGGGTAAATGGGGGCAAAGCCCTCTGATATATCTCAAACACAGTCTGCCAGGTGAAGAACCGCGCTGCATTCTCCCTCCGCTTGTATGAATGGGGAAACATTTCTAAAGAGCGCAGCCTTGTCTTTCTGCAGCATTCCAGCGGCCATAACACCTTATAGATGCATACAAAACTTCTTCAGTTGAACGGCATGTTTTCTAATTAAGTGAGGAAGCGGAGCCTCAGCAAGGCCATTAAACTCAAGGGACAGAGGGAGAGAACATTGACTGTGATTTGGATGGAACCCAGCACGTTATAGAGTCTGTTATATTGTGCCCAAAGTCTTTTACTCCCAGTGAGACTGAATGATAGAAAGAGGGTGAGAGCAGGAAAAGAAGAGTCTAAAAGGGAGATGGGAAGACTGTGCAGGTCAGGATGAAATAGGGGTGGGGGGGGGGGGGGGGGGGGATTAAAAAAAGAAGGGATTTTGAAAAAAAAAAAAAATAAAAAAAGTT
>JAOYSI010005884.1:0-13235 GCA_025775065.1 Hiodon alosoides
TGTGAGTGCGTGTGTGTGCGTGCGTGCTTGCGTGTGTGTGTGTGTGTGTGTGTGTGTGTGTGTGTGTGTGTGTGGGGGGGGGGGGGGCTGGGGGCAGAAAAAACTTGGGGTGTTGACTCACATACACTTGTACGCCTGTGGAGTTTTTATTTATTTATTTAAACCACAGGAAAAAACCTGTGACATAGCGACGAAGGAATTCAGGGAATTTCGATGACCTCCTGCAAACCACTAACCCTGTCATTATCAATGTCATTATATTGCTTCGTCTTCATTATGGTAACACTAACCCTGTCATTTATATGTATTTATAATGTAATAGGAATGTGTGTTCATTTTTCAATTTGCTCGGAGGGGAAACCCTCCTTGGGAATTATAGTTAGAGTTTCCAAAGTACCATGTCACCAGTGTAAAATTCTAAACAGCAATTCCTAATAAAATCAACATTACTAATAATAATAATAATAATAATAATAATAATAATAATAATAATAATAATAATAATAACAATAATACTAATAAGAAGAATAACAACAACAATAATAATAATAATTATTATTATTATTATATTAATATTTAAGAGTACCTTTCAGAATATATCTTCCCCCCACCACCGTGTCACTCCCGCTAGCCACGGGCTGGCTTTTCGCCTTGTTTGAATTAAAAAAGCATTCGCCTCCCTCAGATCAAAGCTTGCGCAAGCATCTCGCGCCCTCTTATGCCAGATTGGCCAGGGGGCGCATGCCAATCCCACACACTGCGCTTGCATTTAAACGAACGAGGCACCTTACCTGCAGCGTGTCATTTCCATCACGGACAAATCAGATCCAGTTTGCCTGGGGTTGAAATGCAAAATTATTACGGTTATACCGCAAGAGAAACCCGTTCTTAGCCCCGGGTCTATGTGCTGAAATGTTTATTCTATTTCCAATGTGTTCTGTGTTGTACGTAGTTATAGTGTTCTTCAGTATGGTATAACAGTTTAAAATGATAGACAACATAATGTCTTTGCACTTCAATGTGCCACCGCTGTTTTAATTAATGTACATGTGCTCATGCATGTTTAATATTTCACACTGACAAGATGTAAAATAAACATTATGTTCACGCATTATTCTCTCAGTGACGCCGTTCAAATCTTAATAAACCTGCTAAGGATTCTTTCAAGCGGTTTTTTGCTCCCTTTGGAGATTCTGTTTTACACTACCCTGCCGCGCGATGGCAACATCCTACATTGTAAGTGACACGCGCATTGACTCGCTGCTCTCGCGTAGCAAGTTTATCTTGTACTGGTCTTTCTGATTCGGTATTTTTAAATATAATTGCTAGCCTTTGCACGGTGGTGGTTGTCAGAAGGAGACTTGTAAACCGGGAGTACTATCGTCCACCAGCAGCCTCGCGTTGAAAGCTTTATTTGGCTCTCACAGGAATCAACTTATTATTTCAGCAGGTCGATAGCTCACGGGTGCAGAATAGAGGGTCATTCAGTGTAATAGGAGGAAATAAATGGCTACGAAACTCCAACTGCAATACACCGTCGAATGTAACACATTCATTCAAGTTAGGGTACGATTTAGGAGATGCAGTATATTTTAAAAACACACCGGTAAAAAGAGAGCTTGGGAGCTACACTTATGTCCAAGTAATATGACTTTTTATGATTTATGTATGTAGTTCTGGTCGTATCTGGTGGAGGCAGATTATATTTTTAATATACTCATGTTAAATATCAGTTAAAATAACACTGGAAAACGCAGTGGAAACAGGACAAATCACATGATCATGGGTCTGTGAATCTGAATATACATTTTTCAAACGTGAAGAAAGTACCATTAAATGTATCAGTACATTTGAATGAATTATCCACATGTCAAAAAATATTTAGATGTTATATTTGTACATTTACCAGTGAAGATCAATTATCGCTGTACATCACTCCAAAACCCCGCCTCACCCTGCGCGGGACTCGCCAACTCGAGGGACTTCTGGTGCTGCAATCCCGCTCAGCGCCTCGCGGACAGCGCTTGCCAAACCGTCACTGGCATCCACGAGCGCACACGCTCGCGCGGAACTCCGGGGATACTTCGGCAGCCACGAGCAACATGTATCTGGCATCCCGGAACCAAGCCGGCGGTTTAGCCCTGCCATGGCCGATTTTCGGGGACTGGACGGGTCTGAGTTGGCACTACAGTTGGATTCTGTTGTTATCCGTGTTCGTCTACACCGCAAGGGCACAAGGTAGGAACCAAACACAATATTTTTAAACGTCTTTTTTTTTTTTACTTTTCTTAGCGGTGTGAATTAGTCATTCAAGTCACCCAATTTGTAATCGACAATACAATAATATAAGCGAACACTAAAACTAAAAAATATTATCTCAAATATTAACCTGTACGGACGTAATGTCATATGTATTATAGACAGTGCGATAAGGCTACTGTTGGTGGTGATTTTCATTTTGTTCTATTCATCTTGTTCTTTTCAACGAATGTAAGCGAAATGTTCCGGCAGTAAAACTTCCCCAAGGACGCTACAATGCAACGATAATTGTATTTTATAGCAGGTATAGGAGGTTAACTACCTCCACACGAGGAGTCGTATTAGGAAAGCGTGTGTTTACTATGAGAAGCCTAAGAGTGTTCTGCGTTTTGGGAAAAATTATCTATCCGGATTGTTTTTAAAAAAAAAGCTGCTACGTAACTTTGTTTAAGAAGGGTCGCAATTGGAACAGTTTATATGAATTAAACGTACAATCAATGCGCAATATTGCGCTCAAAACACGATTGATCACGACCCCGCTGCTCCAAAGATAATTACATGATTTTGATTTATTATGATACATGATTACTCGTGTCCTGTCAATAAAGTTATGTTTTTTAATTAGTTTAATTTTTAATTGAAATAATTACTGTGGCATCTAGCAGCTTCAAAACAACGATTTTATGGAGAAAATAAAAATTGTCTTAATTAAACTGTAATTTCTTATCAGTACAGCACCAGGCTGAGGTTATAGTTATGCAGGTATTCTGTTGAGAGATAAAATCTGGAGTTCAAAGAAAAGCTTAAATCAAACTGGCAGCCCGTGTTCAGTCACTCCAAACCTATATGAGGGAAAATTCGGAATTCAGTCTGTCAGTGTTGTAGCCTAATTTAAACAACAACAACAACAACCACAACAACAATTTATAAAACATAATATTACTGTGATACGACTGTACATTTCAATTCAAGTTTATTTGAAAAAGTTGTCTCCTGGCAATGTAAATTAAGTTTTAACTGGTCCATGTACTGTTTCTGTCTGTACACAACAATGACTTGCGTCCGGGTAAGAATCAAATTCAGTCATTAACTAGTCATGATACCATGCCTGTATTGGGACCTTTCCAGGTGAATGTTTTGATTTCCAGCTATAAAATTGCTAATTTGAATCTTATGACATATTTTTAAATACACCAACAGAACACATAAGTCAACAGAACACATAAGTCAACACGACACGGTCTGGTAACCTGCTTGCACTCAATGGGTAGACAAGGACGCAGACCAATCAGGACATGCTATGTATCAGAGCGGAAGGTCTATGAAGGTAACGAACCCTGAACCATGTCAGATGGTCATCATTCACAAGCGGGAGCTCACAAACAGGGTGTCTGTCATCCTCAGGTCCGCTGTTTGTTCGCTGCGCTTGTGATCCACCAATCAGAGTTCCCCCTGCGATCAGGCTTTTGTCCTCAGGTCACTACATTGACCTTCGCTACCTGCTCCCTTAGGTCTGTTTATTAAGGGGCTTTAGCGCTGGCCAATGGTTGATGGGAACTTCTGCTGAAAAAGTCCAACTTGAAAGTGGCAGCGGCTCCTGGGAAGACTTGTTGGTGTTTTGAATATAGACAAAATCTTAACTTTAAAGCAGAGTTTTTTCAGCAGGAGATGCTGGGAAATCACGGGTCCAAGGTGGAACTCTTGGGCTCGGTCAAAGCGGTCACTACAGTAAGTGGCTGGGCTGTTTCAGGATGGATGCAGCACTCCCTGTGTTGAAACGGGTCAGATGTCTGCCGTAAACGCGACGCTAAAACACTGTACACGTGTGTAAGGAAGGAGAGCTGGGATGGACAGATGAAAAGACAGGGAAGGGAGGTTCTGCAGGTTCAAAAGAAATGTCAAACCAAGCATCCTTCTTTGTGGTTGTTTTTTTGAGGGGAAGTCCTCTTCTGATGGGCTTCTTGTGTGTGTGTGATCACAGTCTTAAGCCCCAGAATCCCCTGTGCAAGCCATCTTACATAGGAAGGCCACGCCTACTGACAGATACACACCGTGCCTACTGACACATACACACCATGCCTACTGACACATACACACCGTGCCTACTAACACATACACAAAGTGTCTACTGACGCATACACAAAGTGCCTGCCGCCACATAAACAAAATGCCTACTGACACACACACAATGTGCCTAGTGCACATAAACAAAGTGCCTACTGACACACACACACAGGGCCTACTGACACACACACAAAGGGCCTGCCGACACACACACAAAGGGCTTTACGTATTAAATACTGAAGCTTATGCAGGAAGAACAGCGAATAGAATCTTTAGAGCTGGCAGATAAATTATATTAAGGGCAAGTAGGAGAGGAAATGAGGCTAACCAATAGCACAGCTGCGTATTACAGTACTCTGTACTCTGCGTATTACAGTACTCTGTACTCTGTACTCTGCACACTGCGATCCACCTCAACACAACACCGTCTTTAAAGAATTGCTGTTATTTAGTCTGAAGAACACATTCACACCAGCACACACACACACACTCTCTCTCACACACACACACACACTCACACACACACACACACACACACACACACACACACACACTCACACACTCTCTCACAAACACACACACACTCTCTCACACACAGTCACACACTCTCTCACACACAGTCACACACTCTCTCACACACACACATACTGAAAAGCGAACGTGAAACGTGGTGGTAAAAACCATCAGAGAGGCATTTGGTTTTTCCCCCCTGGTGGGTATCGTAGCATGCCGAGTTTTCATTCATGCGGGGAAGACTACCCCCCATCCCCCGCCCCTCGCTGCTCACACCACACTCTTTGATGATTTATCTGACAGCTCATTGAGAAGCACACATGTGGTTGTCTCTGCAGAGATTCAGATCAACGCAACGCCTGGAGGAGAAAGGCATCTAACCAAGTGAACATGCTATAGCCCAAACCGTACCAAACTCTTCTCTGACTACCTGTGAAATTTTTCCCCCCCGCCACATCTCCGTTTCTGGTGCCTCTTTCTACAGACTCATCTACAGTTCTCAGTGTTTCTGTGTGTCACGCCTTAATCTACTGTCTGACATCCTGCCAAACCAGTGCAGACATGGTTCTCCAACCTTAAGTGACCGCTCAGCTCAGCAACCTTCCACCACTTCCCTGTCTTTATGACTTGTGTTTATGCTGGATAATCTCCCGTTTAGAGAAGAAAAAAACAGCCCTGTTTAAAGAGCACTGCTGAAAATCCCAGTGTGATTAAAACGCTCTTATCTCATGCATGAGAGAGATCATGCTGGACGGGGTGTTGTTGTACACACATGCTGATGTGTAAAGCAGACGCGCTCGATAACGCTCTCTCTCTGACACACACGCACATGGATTTAATACATCATAAATATATATGTGTGTGTGATTATACTGAGTGGCATGCTACAGAAAAGCTTGTGCCAGATTCAGTGTTCAGTTCAGTAGGGGTGGTGGAGGGGTGAGTCGATCAGACTGGTTCATGTAGAATATGTACATGGATTTGTTCTGGTTTATGACATCATTGGCAGTCACTTCATTTGAAGCCATGGAAGCTGTTGTCTGCTGGTGGTTTGACCATGGCTTTGAGAAGAGGTCAGATCTCCCTATTGACCATGGTTTTGAGAAGAGGTCTGAGATCTCCCTATTGACCATGGCTTTGAGAAGAGGTCTGAGATCTCCCTATTGACCATGGCTTTGAGAAGAGGTCAGATCTCCCTATTGACCATGGCTTTGAGAAGAGGTCAGATCTCCCTATTGACCATGGCTTTGAGAAGAGGTCTGAGATCTCCCTATTGACCATGGCTTTGAGAAGAGGTCAGATCTCCCTATTGACCATGGCTTTGAGAAGAGGTCAGATCTCCCTATTGACCATGGCTTTGAGAAGAGGTCTGAGATCTCCCTATACTCTCCCTATATCAACGTGTTGGACTACGGCTATGAGGAGCAGGAAGGAGTGGTTGAACGGTCTTTTCCCGGTTCCTCTATTCGACTGAACACTCCCGTCAGCCATCGAGAGGGACAATGTCCAACATGTTGACCAGGCCTCATATTGAATATATTTTCAGCCACATATATTTTCTGTTGCTCAATTGGAGATCTTCCCTGCCGGATTGCCAATGATCCAGGCCGACAGACAAGAAAGAACCACTGAGCACTGTAGACAGAACCGCCAAAGGGGCCATAAAGCTTCTCTTTGTAGTACCCGGTGTTCCTGTTCAGGAGTGCCTCATTTAGCTCAGATGCTCCCTGTCAGAGAAACTTGTCCGACTGTTATCTCCCACCCCGCCCGTTTCCTGATTAGCCCTATTAGTCCCGCCCCCTCCCTCACCCGCGTTGCGGTGTGAGCCCTGTTAGTCCCACCCCCTCCCTCACCCGCGTTGTGGTGTGAGCCCTGTTAGTCCCGCCCCCTCCCTCACCCGTGTTGTGGTGTGAGCCCTGTTAGTCCCGCCCCCTCCCTCACCCGTGTTGTGGTGTGAGCCTTGTTAGTCCCACTGCCTCCCTCACCTGTGTTATGGTTTGAGCCCTGTTTGTCCCTCCCCCTCCCTCACCCGTGTTGTGGAGTGAGCCCTCTTAATCCTGTTAGTCCCGCCCCCTCCCTCGCCCGTGTTGTGGAGTGAGCCCTCTTAAACCTGTTAGTCCCGCCCCCTCCCTCACCCGTGTTGTGGAGTGAGCCCTGTTAGTCCCGCCCCCTCCCTCGTCTGTGTTGTGGAGTGAGCCCTGTCAGTCTGCACCCCGCCTGCTCAGTAGTGGGCTTACTTGCGTCTGACGTGGAGGGGCGGAGCATCTCATATTCAGAGCACAGCAGCCTTTACCAGCAGGGAATGTGGCGGGCGCTACTTCAGTACGGGAACTCTGATTCACTGGGCTTTGTATCACAGCGAGGGCTAAAGAGCTACACAGACAGGTATTATACACAGACAGGTATTATACACAGACAGGTAGTATACGCAGACAGGTATTATACACAGACAGGTAGTATACACAGACAGGTATTATACACAGACAGGTAGTATAGTATACACAGACAGGTATTATACACAGACAGGTAGTATACACAGACAGGTTGTATACACAGACAGGTTGTATACACAGACAGGTAGTATGGTATACACAGACAGGTATTATACACAGACAGGTATTATGCACAGACAGGTATTATACACAGACAGGTATTATACACAAGTAGGTGTTATACACAGACAGGTATTATAAACAAGTAGGTGTTATACACAGACAGGTATTATACACAGACAGGTAGTATACACAGACAGGTATTATACACAAGTAGGTGTTATACACAGACAGGTAGTATACACAGGTAGTATACACAGGTAGGTGTTATAACCAGGTAGGTGTTATACACAGTCAGGTATTATACACAGGTAGGTGTTATAACCAGGTAGGTGTTTACACAGGTAGGTATTGTAAACAAACTGCGCTACTTTGTTTTACATAATGGAGTGTAGTGCTGGATTGTGATGAACACACTCATATAAACTGTTGCTATGGGTTCCAGATGTGCTTTGTCTGTCGCGTATAATGAAGCGGTTTTATTTTTTGTGTGATATTGTTCAAGTTCATTTGAATGAATTTGATGCGGTTTGGGTTAATAGCTCCTGTTAGGAAACGGATAATGTTATTAACAGAGAGTTTTAAAGATATGACAAATTGGCCAAACTGTGTGATTGGAGCAGTGTAAGCTTTAAAAGCACAGCCACAGCCTCAACTAATTGGCAGGAAATCTGTCTGTCTTTCAACTATTTCTTGTTCGCGATATCTTCCAGAACAATTTGAGTATAGCCCACTCCTCACAAGGAAACTAGCATCTGGCAGACTCTGTCATAGCCCAGACACTGTCATGGCCCAGACACTGTCATGGCCCAGACACTGTCGTAGTCCAGACGCTGTCATGGCCCATACACTGTCGTAGCCCAGACACTGTCCTAGACCAGATCAATTCTCATTTTACCGTCAGAAGCCCAGGACTGAAGAGATTTTATACAGCATAATGGTAAGAAACCCCTCTTGGGGTTGTAGTGGTAGCCGTTAGCCCACTCAATGACCAAGCGGCTTCTTCCACAATAACCAAATGTTCACAGCACGTCTTCCAACCCTTTCCACAAATCAAAATCCCCATTTCATCCTCATTAACACAAACCAACACCAAGATCTGTCTAAAAACCAACACCAGGGTCAGTCAATCTTGCTAGCCAACGTTGGCAAAACTGCATATTACGTTATAGCCTGATAACTATATTTATGAAACGTTATGTTTTTTAACCTTACTGTTCTCATGGCCTGCACTGACATGTAAGTTATTTCTTAAACTTGGCTTACCCGAACATCATTAATTATTTACATAGCTAGCTAACGCGCTTTGTGTCTCAGTCAGTAGGCTGCAGGGCTACTTTGGGGATCACAATTCGGTACTCCAGAACAGAAATAAAGTGGTCCCTGGCACCCAGTCTACTGATTTTTCTGCCCATGCAAATCTTGCATTTCGCATGTCATCTTTGTGAAAATAGTATGCTATATATGGTTTGAAATCGCTCATTTCAACATGTTACTGTTTGTTTTGGTGTTAATAACAGATATTGATAAGCAAATGTCACAGATCTCGTGTGCGTACTTACAAACACAAAGTAATGCACACAAAACATTTTTTATTTATATAAAATCTGTTTATTTATGTTTTAGGCTTGCATTCCACCATACCGTAGGTTACATTCCCATTAAGGTCAACCCTTCTTGAGATGTTTCAGAATTTTCTGTGCCTGTTTTGAATATGAATTTAAGAGTTGCCATGGTAATGTTCAAAAAGCTCCCCACCATCGGGAGGATGGGGGAATCAAAGGCGAGTAGGCTAGACGCTCCATGTCTTTGTTAACTGGGCTGGTGTAGGGCTGGTGTAGGGCTGGTGTAGAGCTGGTGTAGAGCTAGTGTAGAGCTGGTGTAGGGCTGGTGTAGAGCTGGTGTAGAGCTAGTGTAGAGCTGGTGTAGGGCCGGTGTAGGGCTGGTGTAGAGCTAGTGTAGAGCTGGTGTAGAGCTAGAGTAGGTCTGGTGTAGGGCTGGTGTAGCGCTAGTGTAGGGCTGGTGTAGAGCTAGTGTAGGGCTGGTTTAGGGCTGGTGTAGCGCTAGTGTAGGGCTGGTGCAGGGCTGGTGTAGAGCTGGTGTAGGGCTGGTGTAGAGCTGGTGCAGAGCTGGTGTAGGGCTGGTGTAGAGCTGGTGTAGAGCTAGTGTAGGGCTGGTGTAGAGCTGGTGTTGGGCTGGTGTAGAGCTGGTGCAGAGCTGGTGTAGGGCTGGTGCAGGGCTGGCGTAGGGTTGGTGCAGAGCTAGTGTAGGGTTGGTGTAAAGCTGGTGTAGAGCTGGTACAGGGCTGTTGCTGAGCTGGTGTAGGGCTATTGCTGAGCTGGTGTAGGGTTGGTGCAGAGCTGGTGTAGGGTTGGTGTAGGGCCGGTGCAGAGCTGGTACAGGGCTGTTGCTGAGCTGGTGTAGGGCTGGTGCAGAGCTGGTGTAGGGCTGGGGCAGGGTTGGTGAGTAAGCGCTTGGTTTGGTGAGTAAGCTCTTGGTTTGGTGAGTAAGTGTTTGGCTTGGTGAGTAAGCTCTTAGCTTGGTGAGTAAGCTCTTGGTTTGGTGAGTAAGTGTTTGGCTTGGTGAGCAAGCTCTTGGTTTGGTGAGTAAGCTCTTAGCTTGGTTTGTAAGCTCTTGGTTTGGTGAGTAAGCTCTTAGCTTGATGAGTAAGTGCTTGGCTTGGTGAGTAAGCTCTTAACTTGGTGAGTAAGCTCTTCTCTTGGTGAGTAAGCTCTTGGTTTGGTGAGTAAGTGTTTGGCTTGGTGAGTAAGCTCTTGGCTTGGTGAGTAAGTGCTTGGCTTGGTGAGTAAGCTCTTGGCTTGGTGAGTAAGCTCTTGGCTTGGTGAGTAAGTGCTTAGCTTGGTGAGTAAGTGTTTGGCTTGGTGAGTAAGCTCATAGCTTGGTGAGTAAGCTCTTAGCTTGGTGAGTAAGTGAGTAAGTGA
The DNA here is from genome assembly GCA_025775065.1 of Hiodon alosoides. Classification (NCBI taxonomy): domain Eukaryota; kingdom Metazoa; phylum Chordata; class Actinopteri; order Hiodontiformes; family Hiodontidae; genus Hiodon; species Hiodon alosoides. The sequence continues at coordinate 10,331 of JAOYSI010005884.1, forward strand.
GGTCTGTTGCAGAAAAAGTCAACTTCGTTCCAAAGGTTGAGAAATGTCCCCCTATGAGCATAATTTGGCTTTTCTACTCCTTCCAGTAAGGCATCCTACAGACCAGTTGCTCTCAATACACACATCATTCACCCACCCGTCACTCACCCACATGTCCTCATTCTACTTTGTCCTTCAAATACCTCTAATCTCTGGCACTGGAAGGAGCTTCCCAACCCAGCTGTGTCTTCTGGGGCGTGACTGAGGAAATCCATCTCATTGGAACCCCGAAACACCAGGCTGGCCCTCCGCTGAGGAGAGAACTCCTATTATCAAATAGATGGACCTGAGGTGCTTTTGAACATCGCTCTACCTACTCCCCTGACCGCCAAACGGTTGTCAACTTACACGCCCCGAAAGCTGTTAGGATTTGAATTTGTAATTTAAGCAGTAGGCATGTATAAAGGACAAGAGAGGGAGAGAGGGAGGGAGAGAGAGAGGGGGGGAGAGAGGGAGGGAGAGAGGGAAAGAGAGGGAGAGAGAGTGAGGGAGAGAGAGAGAGGGAGAGAGAGAGGGAGGGAGAGGGAGAGACCGTTACATTGCAGGCAAGAGCTGTCTTTGTCTGGAGGAACGTGTATTCCAGTGCCTTTCAGTTCTCTCTTTGGTCTTAGTGAGAAAGAAAAGAAGGGAAAACAATTAAGAGTGAGACAGATCCAGTCTCCGCTGGAACTACTAGCCGTGACCCACTAGGTGAATTAAAATGAATGTAATCCCATCATTTTTTATCCGTGGTGAGGAAGCCTTTGACAGGGCATCAGATGGGTGGGTGAGTGTGGTGGGCGTGGTGAGAGTGACTGCCCGACTGGGTTTGGAAGAAGGGAACCTGTGAGTTTGATTAATAGGATTTGTGTGTCTGTAAGAACATAGTTACACCTCAGACGCCCCCATAGTCCTGAACCAGCAGACCGAAAGCTACAAGCTAAGGAGAAAGCAACAGCCATCATCACATTCAACGTCATCACGTTCAGACTCACCGCTCAGACTGGTAATAGGTCTTCTCCGCTCAGACTGGTAATAGGTCTTCTCCATTCAGATGGGTCATGGGTCTTCTCCATTCAGATGGGTCATGGGTCTCGCGTCGGTGCAGATTGCAGACGGGTAATGGGTCTCGCGTCGGTGCAGACTAACTGTATTTGTGTAGAACGGCGGTGTCGGTGTGTTGGTGCAGACTGCCTGTATTTGTGTAGAAGGGCGGTGTCAGTGTGTTGGTGCAGACTAAAGACGGGTCATGGGTCTCGCGTCGGTGCAGATTGCAGACGGGTAATGGGTCTCGCGTCGGTGCAGACTAACTGTATTTGTGTAGAAGGGCGGTGTCAGTGTGTTGGTGCAGACTAAAGACGGGTCATGGGGCGGTGTCGGTGTGTTGGTCATAGCCAGCTACTGTTGGACATGGATGTGCGCTCCATGCTGGTTATTCATTCCTAAAATAAGCGGTGGTGCTCTTTCACTGGCGCTCACACACTATCCAGGCTCAGTAGCCTATGTTAGAGTAGAGGCTTATGTTCACTACGCAAACAAAAGCAACCTACCCCTGGGAGCCGGGCCAAAATAGCAGGCCCAAAGAACCCAAGCAAAGCTTTTTGATTGATTCACTGGACTGGAAATTAACAGAAGCCGTTCAGGTAAGCTAAATCAGTCAGAGGTCCCACAGTGGTGGTCCAAACCTGCATTGTAGTGAGCGTGTATCTCTACCCGACGTAGGGCCGTGACGATTATCCGGGGGGCATATGATTATTATTATTACTACACATCAAATTATCACATCAAATTAACATGCAATGAGGAAAATTTTACCATGACACTAGCAGCACATATTGCTGTTGACTAAATGTACTACTAGGTTAGCAAAACAATTGGTAATAATAATTAATTTACACTACATTACTGCATAAAGTATATGTTTATGAAAATAAAGTTGTTTAAAAATGGTTATGAAGGTTTCAATTTATCACGGTCGTCCTCCTTTTTCTGTGAGATTGATGGTTAAACGGTTACCATCACGGTCATAACCCCTCTCCCATTTGTGTACTGTGGGGCTTTTTGTTGCTTATGACGTGCTCTTCCATCATAAACTGACTGCATGTGCATGTCCTGAGGTGTTCGGAGACCAGGAGGCATTCGGTAGCATGTGTATGTAGGAGGTGTAAGGAGATCAGGAGGTGTTAGGAGAACAGAAGGCGCTCAGAGACCAGGAGGTGCTCAGAAACATGTGTTTGGCAGAGGTTTTCGGTGACCAGGAGATGCTTGGAGCCCAGCGGAGTTGTAAAGGGACTCGGAGCATTCCTGGAGCTTGGGGTAAGAAGAGTGTATGCGAATTCTCTTGTTCCTTTGATAGTCCTCTTGTCTGTATGATTTATTGTGTTTGGAGTTCTCTCTTCTTCACTCAGTGGAGGCTGATATTTATATCTGTGCTAGTAATTACCATATGTAGGATTCTTCCTTTGTTGGCTGTGCATCTTATCAGCTGACCGTGCACAGTGCTGAACCAGCCCATCAGGCTTGTTCTCTGTTGCGGCGCCACCGTATGTGCCAGGACTACAGATACATACAGTCTCTCTCTGCTTCTTTTTGTAGTCATTGACCACTGTAGGTCACTGTGATTGATTGGGTGATGCGGTTGGGTCATGTGATTAGACCATGCGAGTTGTTCAACAGGGCAGGTGTGTCTGTGTGTGTGTGTGAGTATGAGTGTGTGTGCATTTGTGTGTGTGAGAGTGTGTATGTGTGTTTGTGTGTGAGAGTGTGTGTGTTTCTGTGTGTGTGTGTGTGTGAGTGTGTGTGTGTGTTTCTGTGTGTGTGTGTGTGTGTGTGTTTGTGTGTGTTTCTGTGTGGTTTGTGAGTGTGTGTGTGTGTGTGTGTGTTTGTG
>JAOYSI010005885.1:2388-13102 GCA_025775065.1 Hiodon alosoides
GCCGCTCGCCTGCTCCAGTCCAGGCTGAGTTCAGACTGAGCCGCTCGCCTGCTCCAGTCCAGGCTGAGTTCAGACTGAGCCGCTCGCCTGCCCCAATCCAGGCTGAGTTCAGACTGAGCCGCTCGCCTGCTCCAATCCAGCTTATGACCGGGGGAGCACTGTGGTGCCGTTCAGTCGGCAGAGCGCCCCGCCCTGGCTGGGTTGGGATGGGTAACACCATCAGCACCACCCGGCTCGTGGCTGAAGCGCGTCTCCTACCGGCTCCCCCTGCTGGCTGCCAGTGCAATCGAGAGGGACGAACCTCTGGTGCGTGCTGCATAGCCTGCCGAGAGGAAGAGACAGGTGGCTTGAAAGCTCCAAGGATTAGGGCTGTCCGGTGGTGGGAATCAGGGCTTTGAGGCAAGAAGCATTAGCACAGTTGGAGGAAAATGCAGAAAAATAATTGGCAATTTTTTAAAGCTTTTTTTTTATTTTAAAAGTGACCCTTAATCTTTGGACCTGAAGTTGGCATTGGGGCAGAACCTGGACCCCACGGCCTGCTCACACTTTCACCATTGGGGCAGAACCTGGACCCCACGGCCTGCTCACACTTTCACCATTGGGGCAGAACCTGGACCCCACGGCCTGCTCACACTTTCGCCATTGGGGCAGAACCTGGACTCCACGGGCGGCTCACACTTCTGCCATCGGGGCAGAACCTGACTGCATGGTTGGCTCTGACTTCAGCCTTCTAATGATAGCCATGATGGAAGTGAGCCTTCTACTGCCATTGTAAAGTCTCTGATGGAGTCAGCCTGCAATCCAGTCCATTTCACCTTTCAGCATCTCCCTGAGGTTTTTTCAGGGGCGGTAACAGGCCGAGACAGATATAGAAATAAGGCTGTACTCAATTGTTCCACTTTTTAGACAAACAGAATTAAACACCTTCGGTAATCTAAAGTACAGTTCTTCGTCAAATCGAGCTTATGCTCAGCACTGTGAATGGTAAAATGATAGATGTCGCTCATCCAGTTATTTCCTCCTTATGAATTTAATTTGTAACATAAAAAATGCAGACTGTTTTCTCTCTAGGGCTGTTTGAGAGCATTCTCCCCTCACAGTGGAGTCAGTGTGGCGAACACCTGTCTTTCTCGCCAGGATTAATTAGTTGGATTCACATTGTGTCAGCCGAGGTAGTGGTCGTCCCCGAGTGGGTTGGGAAACAAACTGTGTGTGTATGTGTGTGTGTGTGTGACTGATGTCTGATGTGGAATCAAGAACGATGTTTTCCCTCCTTGGATTCTTTAATTAGTGAACAGTGCACACTCTTGACAGTGCCAGCCTGTTGGAGGGGAAGGATTATTCTTGAATCGCTTGTGCTATGTTTAGCCAAAGCGATTAGGGAAGTAAATCCAGGAGAGGAGATCGGGAATAATATGCAGAAAACATGCAGATACTCTTATCGAGCCGTGCAGCTTGACTGCCACGCTTGGCTGCCCAACAGTACGGGAGCGGCTCATTTGCTAACAGGATCTTGTCGCGTGCCGTCCAACAGGGGAGCGTTTGTGCGGCAGCATATGGACTGAAAGCTGGTTCCCTGGCTGACAGACAGACAGGGAGTTTTGAGAGATGAGCGTGTCCCAGCGAGTTGGCTGCCCGGCTCCCTGCCGGACGGGATGCGAACGGACGGGTGTCTCGGGTTGCCGAAGTTTAATCGGAGCGAAGTTTCCTGTACGTTGGCCGTGATTTTATAAAGACCTTGGACCAAGGAACGGCGCTGGCGAGACATTTGACCCCAGCCCATGGGGGTTGCATCATGGGCTGTCATTTCTGTCATTTTAACAGGCACTGCGGGATATTTCTTTGACAGCAGCTTTGGCTCAGAGCTTGGTTAGATTAGGCCCACCCACACCACAGTAGATCGGACCTTTGACTGGATTGTGATCACATGAGCACTGTGAAAGTGCTTTGGGTAGACTGTGTTCACCCAGGCTGCGCTAACGCTGTCCGTCGGAATCCGCCCCCTGCATCGCCCTGGAAACTGCCCAGTGACTAAGTAACAGCGTGGAGAGTCGGGCGAAAAGAGAAGTTCTGCTGTTCAGTTCAGTCCGTCTGATTTCCTCTCCCCCCCTCTCGCTTTGGCCACTGCCGGACTGGGTCTTTTACCGCTGTTCACCCCAAATCCATCCTGGACGCTTCGCGGCGCCAGAGTCCCATTGGATGGCCGACTGCCTGGTCTTCGCAGTGCCTTCGCAGTGTCATTTCAGTGCCTCCGCAGTGCCTCCGCAGTGTCATTTCAGTGCCTTCGCAGTGTCATTTCAGTGCCTCCGCAGTGCCTTCACAGTGCCTCCGCAGTGCCTCCGCAGTGTCATTTCAGTGCCTGCGCAGTGTCATTTCAGTGCCTCCGCAGTGTCATTTCAGTGCCTTCGCAGTGCCTTTCGCATTGCCTCCGCAGTGTCATTTCAGTGCCTTCGCAGTGCCTTCGCAGTGCCTTCGCAGTGCCTTCGCAGTGCCTCCGCAGTGCCTCCGCAGTTTCTCTGCAGTTTCTCTGCAGTTTCTCTGCAGTTTCTCCGCAGTGCCTCCGCAGTGTCTTTGCAGTGCCTCCGCAGTGTCTTTGCAGTGTCTTTGCAGTGCCTCCGCGGTGCCTTCGCAGTGCCTCCGCAGTGCCTTCGCAGTGCCATCTCTGCGAGATGCAGAGAAACAGCACTGACATGTTGTCGTTCAACTTCGCGGGGACGGTTTGTGCTACTCTAGTTTAGTTTGCTTTTCTTCCACGTGCATTTCTTTATAACATGACCGGCACTACATGACAGTCTTTATGTTAAACCTGACAAGCGCGTCAGCCAGTGTCATGCCTGCGTTCCTGTTTACATACAAAATATATATATATATATATTTAACCTCTGCACTTTAAATATCTCATTCAATTTTCGTTCCATCTTCTGTGTCTCAGAATGCTGTGCCTATTCTCGCACGCACGCACATTGTGACCTCAAGCCTCACAATACACATACCGTGAAATTTACAGGAAGGTGCTGACATCTGTGTCTTTCAAACCAGGTCTCCGCTCTGCATAGTGTATCTCCTTCATCAGTTTGTCTTGAAAACTTCTAATCACTTCTAAGCATGTCTTTCAGGTTTTACTCACTCAAGATTTCTTCTCACACACCTGTACTTCACGGGTAACCAGCCGTTTGTCTTCTATGGGCACCAAACGGTTTTGATTGTGGAGTGTAACATTATTTATAGGGAAGTGGGTGACGTTCCCTTTGCTACCCTGGGAACCATTTGAAGGTAGCGCAGTGAATTCCTGTTGCTTTTCAAAAGTATTTCATTAGTTTGTTGCTTCAGCCTTTTCACTGTACTCTAGTACAGGAAGTTTGGAAAGCAGTTCTTTTTTAAAATTCTTGTTATAAATCTGTTAGCGTTATCCTTCACTTGAGATTTAATGGTTTTGATTGTTTTTCTTGCACGCAGTAAATTGTGAAGGCACTGCTTTGAAAAGCTCTGTAAGTTCACAGCCGTTAGAAAATTTGCAAACATTTTAATTTAATTATGAACTTGTGTAGCAGCGTTTCAAATACAGTGGCAAATCGGGTGTAGAATTCTCAACAGGAATTTACAGAAGAAATACTCACGCAACGCGATTGTGGTGGTACTCTCAGCAGAGTGGAAACGTTAGTGTAGTGTAGTGTAGTGTAGTGTAGTTTCAGGCTTTCGCACTTATCCAGGATGGTAGCTGTCTGTTAGAAATAAGATACTAATACTTACCGTGGGCTTTGTTGACGCGGAACTTCTATGCTAGTCCTTAAGATGCTTGTCTCAGCGACGGCTGGTAGATTCTGTAAAATCCAGTGACACGTTCCTTACCTTGATCGGACTGTTGTCAAAGGCACGCTTGTGATCAAATGCTCACCCCCAAGGGCGGAAGTGACATATCACCTCCAAGAAAAGTTTTGTCTGTAACTAAATAAAAAATAAAATAAATTGGTGACAGGTTTTAAACCTGGATTCCCCATGTACATTTCATACATGTGGAAATTAATGTGTCCACTTAAAATGTGCACATTAATCTAAAGTTCCTTAGATAGACTCATCTCTTTCGTGAATGTGACTGATATTTCTTGGTGAGTTGATCTGTCTGAAACATACTGCTTCTCTACAAATCTAGGCAGCGTATGTATATATAGATATTGTATTAGGGGTACAGAAAATTCTCTGTGCAGCTTTCAGCCTCATAATGTTCACTCTGAGGTATTTAGCGGCTGTATTGTTGGATAATGCCCCCGAAAGACGCACCCTTCATCCCTGGTTTAATACGTGCGATGCCGCGGCCCGTCTTTATGGTGAAGGGTCAGCGGTGGGATTTCGGTCAGCTCTGCTGTGCCCCCGAGCCTCGCCTGCGAGATCCTGGGTGCCGGTTCCTCATACCCCAACCCTAATAATCGAGTTGGTCCTGCCTTTGTAACCGTTTCAGGGATGTTTGACTGTGGTCCTCAACGAGCCCCTAGAAGGGGTTGGCTTCTACTGAGGGTCCTCAGAAAACGTCCTTTTTGTTGGTCGGTAAACGCATGGTTAGAGATGCGAGAGCGCATCGGAAAGGTATGAATATCGAGCGTTTATGAACATGAAACGTGTTATATATAGAATGATCATCACGATCATGCCTAAGTGTTTTTTTAAGTGTGTGTGGTGGGACAGCGCCACAGCTATAAACAGGAGCTCGCTATGCTCTATTGGTTGGCCTTCAAATCATTTCTCATATAAAGTGTCGGGGTCATCTCGCCCCGTCATGGTGTTGAAGTGCAGCCCTGCATGGGAGGGAGGGAGACCGCGTTTTTTTACCTGAGAGAATTTACCAGGGTATTCTGTAATGCTGGGTTGTGACGGGACATAATGGCTGACACCAAGGGCAGCTGATATCTGAACACATCGCCTGAAATTTCCACTCCAGGTCACCCTCCCCTCTCTTCTTCTCTCCAGGGGTAGAGCAGTTGGGTTTACGGCCTTGTTGCATCCTACCTGACTTGTTGCCCTGCGCCGCGTCGAGATACGGCCAGAAATTCTTATCCAGAGTATCAGCTGACATAATCCTGTGTACTCACATGATTAGTGCACATTTATCTCCCCTTTTTGTCTGCAGTGAAAGCTGTTGAAAGAATTGTGTCGAACGGTCTGAGGCCAGGCGTATTTACCCCCTGAAAATGTATTATGGTAAGAATGGCGGGCTTCCTCCAGCGTTGGGCAATGTTTTGCAATGCTTTATGGGAAGCCTTCCAGATTCATTACAATCTTTCTCCTTTTTCTCTGCTCTTTTTTCGTTCTCCTGAGGGGGGATTTTTTATTAACTGTATCTGAGATGATACTCTACATGGTTTTAAAAAAATTTTTTGTCTCTTAGTACTGAATTTTTAACGTAACTATCCATGCCGCATATTTAATTTTTTATTTTAACTTTTGAGATTGTTTTCCCATGTTAATTGTGGACTTTTGAACATTATTGATTAACTTGGATAATTTGCTACAGCCTTCAATTTTGAATTGCTGACAATTAAATTTTAATGAGAGGCCTGTCTTTGTATTATTTATTTTATTAGTGTTGATTTTCTATGACTTGACATGACTTGGAACTTTCACGTCTAAATAGCGTATTGGTCGAACATTGACCAACTAAAAACAAGAAAAACTATGAGCGTAGAGCAGCAGTTTTTGGAAAAATGACCGATGTAATGCTCTGTGACACCCCCAGTCCAACCCAGACAGGTGGCCTCAAAAAGGTCGGCCTATCCAGAAGATGTTCTGACCTTCACCATTGTGCCCACAGTTGGTCGGCACGGTCTGCCCAGAATTCAGTCCACGGCTGTTCAGCCAGAGGGGCCGTTACTATCCTGGATCGCTGATGATCCCGTGGGTCTGTCTGGGGCCCGGCCCCGAGGGACACCTGTAGCCGTCCGGCCAAGACGAGAACCCTGGGAGACTGCTGCTGCCACCAACCGGCCTGCCGGTCTACATGGCTGTTGGCCATGGCTTCAACCTGCACTGACCCTGTGTCCAGCCAAGTTGTCCCATAACTGAAGAATCTGTGTGGCATGCAGTTTATAGTTCTGGAGTGTTTCTCGAAGACTAGAACCGTTCTGCTTATTTTGGTTGTTTTTCTGAGTTTTTGTTGACGCCGTGGATCCTCGTGTCAATCTTAACCAGGTTTGATTGAGTTGCCTGGCAGAGTTTCCGGACGCCGTAGTGTTTTGGTTTTGGCCTGTGACCTTCCTGCAGGCCGGTGGACGTTGGCCATTAATCGATCGGGCCCTTTTGATGCTAAGCTTTCTGTTAATTTTACCCGCTGGACCTCATCACCGGTCCCTCAAGGGAAAATAATTAAAATGGGAGGTCTTTAATATCGACCGAAGCCTTCTGCGTGTCTGCAGACTAACGGTTTCAGATTCAGTTTCAATTTATGAATCAAGCTTTGCGTTGGCGTTGTGGCTACCTGATACGTATTCTGATTGTGCTCTTTAGCATTCAGTTTTTTCATTTCTTTATAAGTAACTATTGACAAAAGTAATATACATTATATTTATCAAACCAGTATTTAATTCCAGCTCAAATGTTGGAAAATGGCTTTTTACGTTGTGCATTTATGTTTTTGAAATTTTTTTTACATGCCCTTCTGCACAGATGGGATTGCCGCCTTGCATGCGTGTACGCCTGAATGCTTGCGTGCGCCGTGACTTGCGTATGATCGCGCGCGGGTTTGGTTTTTCCTTTTGCTTGAAGCTCAGAGTGAAAACCGGCTTCTCGGGGGTTCTCCAGGGAACGATCTTCCTCTCTGACTGCTGTTTTTTCCTGTCCGTTTACAGGAGCTGTCAAACCCACTTAGGGCCTGTCTGGTAGTGAGGTGCCAGCAGGCAAAACGCGCTCTTGCTGCCGCTAATGATCTCTGTGTGCAGAGATGATACGAAGGAGTGGCCTGTCCATTCTGTGTACTCCTTCCTCCTGAAAGTCTCCAACAAATAGTAGCATAAACGTTCAGTTAGTGGTGTTTGATTGCCCCAGGCCCCCGGGGACCGGCCGGTGTCGATAGTTCTGACGTGACGACTCTCTTCAGAAGGCCGTTTGCACAAGGCCAGTGTCTGTCTGTCTGTCTGTCTGTCTGTCTGCGTGCTGCATTGCGCCTGTGTTCGTGCGTTCCCCACAGGGGTTTTGCTTTCTGAACCGTTTACTCAGAGTGTCACCGTCCACATCGACATGAACGAAAGGGGGATTACTGGCACGGTAGAGAGCCCTTTGCGGCGGCGGCGGCGGCTTGTGAAATCTGCATGGCTCAGCACCATCTGTTCCTTAGTGTTTTTCTTTCCGATGTTTGTCGCCGTTTGGAGTTAGTGTGTGTTGTCTTTAATCTGATTGTGGAGGCTTAATGCCGGCTCTTCCGATGTTCACCTGCAGGAGCGCCACTCTGCGTACAGCGACTACCCCTGAGGCTCCGCGCTCCTCCTCCTGACCGGGACTACAGAGTCCTGTACCTGCTTTTTAGCGCAGCTGCTCCTGCTGTGACTCCACCTCCGCCAGTGAGGCGGAGAGCGCTCCACCCGCGTCTCTCGCACTCAGGGATGCCGATGTTTTACAGGGAGCTCTGCAAACAAAGACAGGCTTCTGTTTTTTGTTTTGTTTCTTTTTAAAGCAAAATGAGATGTAGGGTAATCATGGTGAGTGAGTCACCCCCAAGGCCTTGTCAGGCAATATTCTTCCTGTGTGTGTCTGCGGCTGAGCGAATTATGCTGGGATGGCAGGACTCTGAGTGAAGACACCTGCCTAGCCTCTCTGTAGCAGGTGGCCAACTTATATTACCGCGGAACAATCCGGTGACGTGTGACACGCGCTCAGTCTTCGCCAAATTGAAATTGAATAGAATTTGAATGTTAAAACGGAGCATTACAGCCCTTCTTTTCCAAAGCTCCCTTCGTGGTCCTGAGGAATCCCATAATGCCCCACTACTTCCGCCTCCTTTTACAATGTTCCAGTTTTAGGTCGGGGAGTTAGAAGTAGCTTATTACCCAATACCCTGGTGTTCTCTCCCTTCTGAAATATGGAACATATATATGGTCAAGTGTATCTGGGGCTGGCAACCAATGGGAATAGAAATGAAAGCCTTTGTCAGTGGCTGAGCCAAAACCATTCCTGAAGTCTGAAATCACGTCAAACTTGGGATCGTTTTAAAAGTCTCTTTATAAATAGCTGCTAAAGTGGTTTGGAACGCACTGTACACAGCTTCAGAAGGATGTTATAAGAACTGGTAAGGTTTCACTTCCGGTCCCACTTCCGATTTCTTCGACTACCAGATAGTCGTGGAAGGTTGATTCTTGGAATACATTCAACTTTAAAATGCTGATTCTATCCTAACCGGTTGTGGGAACTGAATATTAATGTTCGCTAATTAATGTTCGTAAATCCGACCCATTCATCACCATTGGCAAAGGAATAAATACAATCTGGAACTTTTTAACAGAAGAGGATAACACCATTGCATGTTCAGTCATCTGTGTCCTCATGCCACGAAAACTCCCAGGACGTAAAGCTAAACTGGCGCTTGTGTTTACCCAGCGGGGGGGACTCAGCTGGCTCCGCAGGCTAATTCCCACTTTCTTCCTGTCGAGCTGCTGCCAGGGCCCTGCGGGTGTGAAAACAACACCCGAGACCCCAGATAAAACTTCCCATTTGGGTGCCGTTGTGGTATTTCTGCCTTGCCGTGGTTATTCTGCCTTGCCGTGGTTATTCTGCCTTGCCGTGGTAAATCTGCCTTGCCGTGGTAAATCTGCCTTGCCGTGGTTATTCTGCCTTGCCGTGGTAATTCTGCCTTGCCGTGGTTATTCTGCCTTGCCGTGGTAATTCTGCCTTGCCGTGTTAATTCTGCCTTGCCGTGTTAATTCTGCCTTGCCGTGGTTATTCTGCCTTGCCGTGGTTATTCTGCCTTGCCGTGGTAAATCTGCCTTGCTGTGGTTATTCTGCCTTGCCGTGGTTATTCTGCCTTGCCGTGGTAAATCTGCCTTGCCGTGGTTATTCTGCCTTGCCGTGGTTATTCTGCCTTGCTATGTTGACCACTGGGACTCAAATGGTGGAAGGAACTCAAATGGCAGGGGAAATGTCGTGGACGTATCATCCCACATTTTTGTTCTCAGGTTCCGGTAGTGCTGGCATGGTAATTCCCCCGTACGGTTGTCTTCCGCTTTGATTCGTCCAGTGCCCAACACGAAACTGTAACGTGACACGGTTTTCTGTAACGTGGACTGAGTAAACACGGGGTTGGGATCTCACGTTTTTTAGCAGCAAAAATTCCATCTTTATCAGACAATGGCAAAGCTCCTCTTTTTAATTCCACTCACATGGACTCTTTTGCCCATGCTCTCTTAGCTGGAAATGTTTGTTTTACAGCGCCATCTGTTGAAGGAAGTTTGTAACGGCAGTGCCCCATGCTCTGAAAGAACATTCACAGCAAGAAAGAATATTTGTGGGTTTTTGGGTGGTGGGGTGTGTGGCAATTTATAATTTATGTGCACACAGTTCAAAGTTGTCTGTGAGCAGGACTGTGTGTGGGTGAGAGAGTGAGTGCCAGACCTAGTGAATCGTATCTGTGGTCCCCACCGCGCAGCTGGACTGAATAGTATATCTGTGGTCCCCACCGCGCAGCTGGACTGAATCGTATATCTGTGGTCCCCACCGCGCAGCTGGACTGAATCGTATATCTGTGGTCCCCACCGCGCAGCTGGACTGAATCATATATCTGTGGTCCCCACCGCGCAGCTGGACTGAATCGTAGCTGTGGTCCCCACCGCGCAGCTGGACTGAATCGTATCTGTGGTCCCCACCGCGCAGCTGGACTGAATCGTATCTGTGGTCCCCACCGCGCAGCAGGACTGAATCGTATCTGTGGTCCCCAGCATGCAGCAGGACTGAAGCGTGTCTGCAGAGGCTCTGGGCCCGTGCAGAGCGGTTAGCCGTCCTGTTGACTGTCTCCCAGAGCCCGCGTGATGAATGGCCCTGGCTGCCAGCCGGGATCAGACTGAGAGATGTGGCCCCCTAGTTATCGCCACCTTAACATGCAGCAATCATTGATCAACCATTCGGTTTTGTCACGCCAGGCTGTGTAATACGCTCAGAATCAATCTTTATTTGTCTCTACAGACTGCGTAGAAGTTGATTTGAGTTAATTTTTATTTGCAGGACTCTTTCTGGCTTCTCATTCCGTTTAATCAGACGTTAGAATGGTCAATCAAATGCTTTGTGTCGAGACGGCAAGCATTTTTTCGGGGGATGAATCTCAAACTCTAGAGAGAGAGAGCCCTGGAAATGAAAGACCTCTAAGATATTTAGTCAGGTCATTAAATGGCAGTGAATTCTCAGAAGCTCAAGGTCGTCTTTGCTCTGATTTGCGGAGTGTTGTTTGCAGTACCTATTACGTTTTAAAATGTAAATTTTATTATGATGGAATGGTGATGGAGGGAATGCAGGGGGAAACTGAAACTGTCCTGCTTTGGTTCTGCACCCTATTACAGGGAGTACTGGGATTTCCTGCTTTGGTTCTGCACCCTATTACAGGGAGTACTGGGATGTCCTGCTTTGGTTCTGCACCCTATTACAGGGAGTACTGGGATGTCCTGCTTTGCTTCTGCACCCTATTACAGGGAGTACTGGGATGTCCTGCTTTGGTTCTGCACCCTATTACAGGGAGTACTGGGATGTC
>JAOYSI010005886.1:0-13233 GCA_025775065.1 Hiodon alosoides
CGTGGGGGTTCTGCTGTTTGCGTGTGTGTCTTTCGGCGTGTGTGTGATGCTGTTTGCGTGTGCGTTTATATGCGTGTGTGGGATGCTGTTTGCGTGTGCGTTTATATGCGTGTGTGGGATGCTGTTTGCATGTGCGTGTGTGATATGCTGTTTGCGTGTGTTTGTATGCGTGTGTGGGATGCTGTTTGCGTGTGCGTGTGTGATATGCTGTTTGCGTGTGTTTGTATGCGTGTGTGGGATGCTGTTTGCGTGTGCGTTTCTGACTGTAGAAGGAACAGATGGCCTGAGTGACCAGCCCATGTCCGCAGGTGGGTGTCTCCACACTGCCACTCCCCCCTCCCAATCCCCCTGACCGTGACCCCAGGACCAAGTGCATGCCAATCTGCTGCATCCCGCCAGGCTGCGCTGGGACGGTGTCATTGCGTCGTGACCTCCCCGGGCTGCCAGGACTTCAAAAGTTTCCGTTTTCTCAGCTGGGACAGACTTCTGGGGAGGCCCAGGGATCTGCCTTTGTTCTGCGTTTTAAATCTCGGGGCTGTGATGCGTTTCGGGCGGACAGACAAAGCAGGCAGGCGCGACACACCGTCAGACTCGCCCTTCACGCCGCTCGTCATTCAAGGAGAAAATGTCATCCACACCAGGTTGACAAAGCCATGGGAAGGCATTGTGCGTTGTGATTCCATTTGGAGCCCGTGGCAGCCCATGTGTGGACTCATTGTGTGTGGGCCCTGGCTTTTACAGAGCCTTGACTTCTCCTCAGCGATGAGAGGCGTTAGTCTTTATCTGAGATGGACTGTCAGCTGCAGCGTCTTCTACTCCAGGTCCTGCTTCATTCACCCGCACTTCCTGCCCTTTATATCCAGGATATAAACACAAACATGCAGTCACAGGGAAACAGACTGACGCTCTGACGGTCTACAGTGTCTCAGGCGCCGTGTATTTTGATCGCTTCGCTCGGCTATTCCTTTGGTCTGAATGATTGGTTAGCAAACAGGTATCTTCTGTTCCAGTTCTCCCCCGCAGGCGATGAATAACATTGTCTTTTTATTAAAAAATCTGTTTCTATCTGATCATCCTAACCTCCGTTTTCCATGCGTAGTGTGGCACTCTGAAATGTGATACTTGTGGTGGAGGATGGCCATTGAAGGGCTGAAATGTGCCAGTGTATTTTGCAGTGCCCAGTGAAAGGCAGACAAACTGAATAAAACCCATTCAGTGCGGGCTAAAGGAGACATCAATCCCTGATTGAAATGTCAGTCAAAGGGTACCTGGGCATACTGCCCACAGACCTCAGGAAGAACAGGCTGGTGCCACAAGCCTGCCTCATAGACTCGTTTTCCTAGAGTACTACATTTCCCTCTCGGTCTCTCTGCATCTCTCTCTCGCACACAAATCGCCTCAGCCTCTTGACTGATGATTGCAGTGCAGGTTACAGAATGTCCAGTGTTCACCAAGACGCCCTTCCTCTGTGATGGGTATGACTGCAGTTTTTTTGCAGGTTTGAGTGGGGTGCATCTGTCCAGGAAGAGTGGCTCTGAACCTGAGGACTCCAGCTCCTGGTTCAGAACTGGGGCTGGGCTCCAGAGCAGATGGCCAGCCTGGAGGCCGGCACTTTGTTCTAATGGAAAAGCCTGAGTCCGGGGACATTCTCCTTTCTATCAACATTAATATGTAAACGCAACTGACGGGTTTTCTCTGGATTGTAAATGGGTTTTAGTCAAGCAGTTGTTTTTTCCCCCGGCAGAAGTTCCACACTGCGGAAATCACTGTGTGCACGTTTATAAACAGGTTTATAGCACATATAAGCTGAAAAGCTCTTGCTAAGCGTCCCGATGTTTTTAAATCATTATTCTTTTTTCTTTTCTTTTTTTTGTGTGGAGTTTATGTCTATTACTCTGCGGTTGTCTTATTCCGCCAGTTGTACAGTGCGGTTTTATTTAGTGTCTGTCACGTGTATTGATAGACAGCGCTGCGCACACGTTTTTTTTTGCACGTTTTCCACCGGTCTTTCTACATGCCGTGTCTGCTGGCCCGAAAAGAAACTCAACGTGAGGAATACCAATGATGTTTTTCAGCCTGACTCGAACATGTTGAGTGCAGGGAGCGCCCTACATTCTATCTGGGCGAAATATGAGAGCCCTAGACCTTGCTCCATTTAAGCATGTTGCTTACAACTGAATAATTTATTTACATGTAGGCCCTCAGTCCATCCACAGTGGTTATATATTTTGAAGTCGGACGTATTAATTCATCTCTTAAAAGCCGTCCACATGAAAAAGGTTTTTAAAAAGACATGGAAGGAGGAATTAATAAGCTGTTAGCCGTCGGGATTTTGAGTTGGATGTGAAACTTCGGTAGGTGAACGTTCTCGCCTGAAGGGTTTGAATCCTGATGATGACCGCGGGACTTCTGTGGTGATGACATCTGAGGACTCCCACTGGGCTGTGGGTCAGCAGACGGGAGGTGTATGTCGGTGTCCCTCGCTGCCCACAGCCAAGCCTAGCGTGCGGAGCCAACGGCAGGGGAGGAGGGGATGGTGTTCAGGAGCTGGGGTTCGAAACTCTTCACCCAGTGCCGAGTAGCCTGTTGATGGCCTTGTAAGTTGGGTGTGATACCTGTTAGACCGGTATCTTTCTGTAGGAAAAAATAAATTGGTGTACGTTGGTCCATCGCCGTTGTAATAATCATCGTCCTATCACTGGAGGAAAATGCTTTTAACCTCCCAGCGTTCATCCTGAAAATGAGAACTCTGCGGGGGGCAGAAGGACACTATAAAAAGGACACTTTTTTTTTTCTTCCTGTTTTCCGATCCTCGGGCGTTAACGTCTTCTCTTGTGAGAGATGCAAGACTGCCGTGCGAGCCCCGTGCTGCAGCTCTGAGCCTGGAGCGCTGGGGGAAGCCCAGAGCGGGGAAGACAGACGACAGACTCCGTGGAGAGCCATGCAGAAAGCTGCTCTGAGAATTTCATCCAGGTTAATGGTCCCCAAAAACTGCTTTTAGGGAATGCTGCAAATTCCTCTAAGTGTGCACTGGTTGGAATGATGGTCTGCCTTTGCCCTCTCACTATTCTTATGCTTGTAGTACCAATAGTGTTCAGCTATAATCTTTTCCCCTTGATTCACGTTCTTTTAGATGGGAGCAATTTTTGGGAAGGCTTTAACCTGCCCCCACAACAGTCCTGCCTGGGTTTTGATCTGGGATTTAAAATGGTAACCTCCACCCCCCATCCTTTCTAATCAGGAATCCAGCTCTCTACACATAAGCTGTTCTTAAACAACATTGATGGCCGGTGACTGTAAGCAGTATTTGTGGTCAATGACAAAGCAACCTGAACGATGTGTGCGTTCTTGGATGTTGTTAAAATGTATTCACTAAATTAGGGGCCCATTTCTGGGACATGTCTCTGCCAATAATGTTTAGCATGTGCAGTACAGAGGTCTTGTCCTCCCTGTTTAGGACTTGCAGAAACATCAGTCTGGACTCTATAGGCTTTAGGGGGCACAACGCCTGTTTCACTAGCAAGTCTAATGCTTTGTAAAGTGTCTGGCACTGTTCAAATGACACAAAATTGGTTGGGTATCAGGTCTGAGAAACATTGTAAACTGTGTAGGGACAGCTGTCAGTACAGTGTTGTGTGGAGACCGGGAATGTATTCTATTTAGAAGTAATGTTAAAATAATCGGGGT
The DNA here is from genome assembly GCA_025775065.1 of Hiodon alosoides. Lineage (NCBI taxonomy): Eukaryota > Metazoa > Chordata > Actinopteri > Hiodontiformes > Hiodontidae > Hiodon > Hiodon alosoides. Next base: position 3,688 of record JAOYSI010005886.1, read on the forward strand.
ATGCGTTGGTTGTAAGAGCCAGAGAATCTGCGCGGTGTTTATTGATGTGGGAACGAGCCAGGGTCGCTCTCCAAGGTGCTGATGACCTCGAAGTTAGTATTGTCATTGAAAACCCTCGATTTGCCCGAACTGCGTTTCAAACCCCCTCCCCCAGCCATCTTTCTGCTGTGAGGGAGACTGGCATGGAATGATTAAATGGAATGATTCTGCTCTTTTTGAGACCTATTCAGCTTACGCCGGATAACTCTCGGCTACATCCGTGCCAACGAGCACTTGCCAGTGCTACTCGGCCGCGATATGTATAGCTCAGCAGTGATTTTCCCCGGCCCCAGCCTTCCAGATGCAGGTCGAGGCAAACCGATCATTAAAAAAAACGTCAGAGAAACGCACGCAGCCCTTTGGAACGCAGCTGCCCTGGATACTGTTAAAATCTCTTGCTTAGTCGTCTCGGAAAGTGTTGTCGCTCTGGGGCGAACGTGAGAAAGCTTCGTCCAGTGAACTGTAATTACCATGGCAATTGTAGAAAACTGGCGCCAGACACAACGGGCATTGGCTGCCTCTAAGGGACCCTCGGTAACTCTGCCGATCCATAATTAAGTGACCCACTGTCCCTTTGCAGGAGGGAAAAAAACAAACCTAAGTCGATTATTAATCAAAACGGATAGCGGATTTAAAGTGTTATATACGGAGGTTAATTGGGAAATCAATGTTCTTTTTGTGTCTATGATGACAAATTTTCATCTTCGTTGGCACTTTCATTCATGCTATATTTTGTGGTTTGTGAATAACATTTATTTTTAAGGAACCCATGACAATATAGGAGTTACATTTGAGTATTAGAAATGTACTAGAAAAAATAACAATTTAGTATTCGTTTGAATGGTAAAATGCGGGTTAGTCGGACACATAAAATAAGTCATTTAAAAATAAATAAATAAATAAATAAACATTTTCTGTGAATCTCCTCAGATGGCACTATCTATTGATGCCCGAGGCAGATGGTGGTCTTGAGACAATTGCTTTGCGGGCAAAGCCCTGTCGCCGTGACTTTAATCTGAAAATACTTGTAATACGACGGCACCAAATGTTGTTTTTTTTCTACTTGGTTGAAATTCCACCCCACTGCAAGCAGTACAGTAATCCATACAAATTAAACCCGTCGAACAGGCCTCTGTCTGTATTCAGAGAAGTGTAACGACGTTTAAAATACAGTGCCAATAATGTGTTAAATGGTAATGGGCTAGTAATAACGCACGTTAGTTGTGGCCACGATAGTAGTACATTGTGCGTGTGGGTTATTCCCTCCCTTGAGTTTCAGCGAGATCAATAAAAACATTATATACATCTGCGCCCCGTGAATGAAAACCGAGAAAGCGGACAGTAGATGGGGAATGTCGAGGGTGGGTGAATTTTGCGTTTTTTTTAATTTCTGTACCGAGGTCCTGACACGGACGCGACGGAATCGAAATTACAGATTGTCTCCATCTAGCGGTATTTTATTCAACATACGTTTTGGCATAGGCGTAAATCAGCTGCTCTGTTAGGCTAATAGATTTATCTTTATAAGCGTCCCTGTGCGGTTGGGCGTCTCTGACATCACGTTGCAGTATTTCTATGCTCAGAAATCTGTACCATCATTCTATTGCGTGGAGGTTTTAAAGCGTTGCTTTGGACCACGGTTACTTTTATCTTGGTTTTTTTTAAATGTTTTAAATAATTGTATTTTGATTACCTTAACTGTCGCTCGTGAACTGGCACTGGGTTTTAAATGCGTTAAAAAGCATGGCTCTTTGGTATCCATAAGAGTTAACCGATACTAGCTGCACGTGACGCGTCTTTGTTGCGTCCAGAACCGAGAGCAACTTGGGCTGCACTAAAGCGACACATGTGGGTAGATTGGAGTGGCCGAAGTGGAGAGGCGAGCGACTCAACTTCTTGTCCAACTATTCGTGGGTGTTTATTAACGATTCCTGGTATCCAAGAGTTGATTATTATTTAATTTTTACTGTGTATCGGCGACGGTGGCATTTCTTAGGGAACAGGCGGCTCCCAATAGTGATAGGCTGCAGGTTTTTTTTTTTTTTTTTTTTGCCCGCTCTAGCACACAAACCCGTGCTTGTCAGGGTGGTCTCGCTGTGGAGTTGTGCTTTTCTTTAAGTGCCGCCTCATATGCAGCGTCGTCTAAAGCGAGAAGCTCGAGGGTTTCGTCTTTTTTGGTGGATAACGAAAACAAAACAAAAATAAAATGCACGCCGTTTGATAACTGAGCAGGAGCGTTTCAGCCGTGAATACCGTTCGTTTAAACTTGTTGCTATTTCTCGATCTCATACCTGGTACGTTTTTTTGCTTATACTTTGGATACAGTGAGGTCGAGGAAAAACGACCGGTTAACCCCCTGGAAGATCGTACGAAAAATAACCGTATGCATTTATTTTAAATAAACCAGTTTTACGTGGAGGTGAGTGGCATTCTCGGTTTTGTTGTAAAGCAAAGTGTCGGGTATTGATTTGACATACCGGTAGAAAATGAACTTGACATTAAACGAAAAGTTAATAATGTGCAGACTTGTAGAGCCGTTATGTTTCTGAAAGTTATTTCCCAAGCTTTCTTAACCGTATTTAGTACAGTTTTACGGATTTCAGACCGCCGGTTGTTCCTGTGTCTATATCCGCATAAATATATCTCGACTCATCCAAACATAGTTTATAGGTAAACTGATGTATAAAAAAAATATCTTCTGAATTCTTACATTTATTTCGTAATTTTTTTTTTGGCCGCAGATGTCCTTTCCTCGCCATACCGTATCTCTGTAACGGTCAAAGTGGGACTTGATATTGCCACTCGAGCTTCAGCTAGGTCAGCATGGCAGCGGGAGTGGCGGCTTGGCTTCCCTTCGCCCGCGCAGCGGCCATAGGATGGATGCCGGTGGCGAGCGCACCTATGCCCGCGCCGCCCAGAGAAAAGAAAAGAACACAGGACGGCCTCATCATCCTCAACGTCAGCGGGACGAGGTTTCAAACTTGGCGGAATACTTTGGAGCGGTATCCAGACACTTTGCTAGGAAGCACGGAGAGAGACTTCTTTTTCCACGAGGAAAGTAACGAGTACTTTTTTGACCGAGACCCAGATATATTTCGACACATTCTTAACTTCTACCGCACCGGAAAATTGCACTACCCTCGCCACGAGTGCATTTCGGCGTATGACGAAGAACTTGCATTCTTTGGGATAATTCCTGAGATTATTGGAGACTGCTGTTACGAAGAGTACAAAGACCGCCGGAGAGAGAACGCCGAAAGAATCCAGGATGACGAGGACAATGAAAACAACAACGATTTGGTACCCCCGGATATGACAATAAGGGAATCGATGTGGCGGGCTTTTGAAAATCCTCACACCAGCACTATGGCTCTTGTGTTTTATTATGTCACTGGGTTTTTCATAGCCGTTTCCGTCATGGCCAACGTGGTGGAGACTGTGCCCTGCGGGACCTCTCCTAACAGGGTCAAGGAAGTGTCGTGCGGGGAGCGATATGCCCTGGCCTTCTTTTGCTTGGACACAGCCTGCGTCATGATCTTCACGGTTGAATACCTGTTGCGTCTGCTGGCGGCGCCAAGCAGATACAAGTTTGTTAAAAGTGTAATGAGTATAATCGACGTGGTGGCCATTATGCCCTACTACATCGGGTTAGTCATGACTGACAATGAAGACGTTAGCGGGGCGTTTGTCACCCTGAGGGTCTTCCGAGTTTTTCGGATTTTTAAATTCTCCCGCCATTCCGCAGGGCTCCGTATCTTGGGCTACACTTTGAAGAGTTGCGCCTCCGAGCTGGGATTTTTGCTCTTCTCTCTGACTATGGCTATCATAATTTTCGCCACCGTGATGTTCTACGCGGAAAAAGGATCTTCGGCCAGCAAGTTCACCAGTATCCCTGCAGCTTTCTGGTACACCATTGTCACCATGACAACACTAGGGTAGGTGCTGACAGTGGTATTGCAACGCGTTTACGTGTTCTTGTCTTCGTCTCCAAAGGATCACTTTCACTGGTCTTGTATCGATCTGTGACAGTCGAGCACACGCGCAACCACTGTCACCTACCTAATTAATCACCTTCTCCCAAACCAATATGGAAGGACGTTTCACGCAGAGGCTGCCCAAACATTTCTGCTTTTACATTACGATTTATTTTCCACAAATGCTAGTTTTGCATCCCATCTGAGTTATCGCCACTCCCATACATTTCTGCTGCAGTCAGCGGCACAGTTCAAATAAGATTTTTACGCTTCTGTGTATTAGGCTGAAAACTGAAACAAAAGCCGAATCTCATACAAAATAGTATGTACTCAGATGCTGTCTTTTGGACGCGCAGTGTACAGACCTCTTTTTCCCACATCGGGTTGACCTTCATTTTCACTCATCATACAGCTTCTTATTGGCACACTTACCATTTAAAATATATACTGTTTTAACATTTACTAACAGTGTTTTTAGATTTAAAATGTTATTTGTGATTCAATCGATAACTTTATAAATGTTTTGACAATTAATGATCGGAAGATTAGCACATGTTTCCGCCGTCTTGCACCTAGAGTGTCGCTCTCCGAGGTTCTGAAACCGATCGCGTTACTCACTGGACAGTGAAATCACTGCACTGCCGGCCTGCAGCCTATGCAACAAAGCAGCTCTGCTTATCAGTGAGATTGACGTTTTTTGAAGTGACGTTGAAAAATACTCCATTGTTGTCGCGTTCTTTTATTTGGGGAATAACACATTTATTCAATTGAGGGCTTATTCCGGAGATCATAAATCTCCAACTGCAATGTTACACCTAGTTTATGATTATGAAGGTTTAATACTCATATATATGTGTGTGTGTGTGTGTGTGTGTGTGTGTGTGTGTGTGTGTGTGTGTGTGTATATATGCATGTGTTTAAACACAAACACACACACACTTTCTCCCCACTGCTTAATAGGGCTTGTTGGCTTGATTGTGGTGGGGGTGGGTGACGTTGAGCTGACTCCTCAGGCTATTTCCTTAATGAAGTTTAACGTCTGAACTGAAAGCCTTTGGTCTTAATACTCGGGGAGTTCTTTGCAATATTCTGTAATCGATTTAAAAGTATTCACAAACTGCCAGGGTTATGCGTTCAGTCGCCTACAAACATGCGAGGCTATGTCCAAAATTGCTACTTTAATCTGTATGTATACGGTATGATTTTATACGGTATGGCTTCTCATCGGCTCCTATGCAGTAAGACTGAAGAGTTCCCCATGTTCCTGCATTGAGCAGCAGTGGCATGAACACGAGCTGCCCTTGTGGGCGAGAGCGTGTCGTCAAAGGTCAGGCCGGTCTTAACACCTGTGGGTTAACCTTGAAATATGAGTCGCTTATTTAGAAATGAATCCAACAATCCGAAAGACCAAGTGTAGCGCTTGGCAACAAATCCCCTGCAGTGGCGACACATACTGATGTATCTCTACAGGCTGTATCTGTGAAGTTACGTATATAGAAGGAATTGGTTCTGTCTGTATCCAGGCTATGGAAGGAAATGGCTGGTTAAGAGAGCACTCTCCTAGATTGAACATGGCACATTTTAAAAAAAAGTACATATAATTTATTAGTGTCTTATTACATTGGTGCCAGGTTTATGACAATGATTCATCTCCCTTCAACGTGGGGTTGGGGCATGTGGTAGAGAAGGTACACTGACTGCTATTGGCTGACACCTGTCAGACGGGGACATGAGAGCATCTGGAGGTCTTACTGAAACGTCTGCATGGACACGGCTGTGAGATTACCGTCACTGCATTACTGTGACGCTGGAAAGGTGGCACGTCTCCCGTTTCTTGTTTATGTAGTTGGCAGGCCATAATTGGCGTGGAGATGTGAATCCTTTGGGATGGTAAGGTTGTTTTTTCTTTTAGTGTTTTTATTTTAATTTTAATTTTTTTTTTAACACTGGTGCACATACTGACCAAAGAGAAATTGTGCACGTAATTACAATCTACCAGTTTAAAAATGACTTGGTTGAGGGTACAGCCATTTCTGGTTATCGGTCTAGTAATAGTAATACAATACCATTTTAATATGTCAGGAAGATTTATCATGGGAAAAGCCTATGTTATGTGATCCAAGATTAAGCAGTATAAATTTGAATTATTTTCAGATTAACTGGCAGCAATTGCTCCAAATTTGTAGACATCAGTGTCTGCTGTGGCTGTATGGCTTTTTTCTGAGTGTTCTTCCTGCCGAGAGAAGGGTCTGGTCACGAGTCATTGGGTTTCTTCCCTTGGGTTTAAGTGCAGTCTTAAATTGAAGGCAGGGTTCATACAGTACTGTACAGCATAGTTGAACTAATTGAATTGCATCCAGGATTCAGGCATAAAACTTGACCGTACACCTAAATTTGTGGCATCGGATCATTGGAAACATTATAGTAAATTAGACCAGAACATGGAACGCCCTCAAAAAAAAAGTCAGTTATGCACGTCAACCGTAGCATGCAATTAAGCAAACTAATCTAAAGCAAGTCAACGCTAAAGCTTAAATGCTTTAATTATATCTGATTTACAAAATGCAATTTATTCCTGAAAGTATAAGTATAATAATATTTTGACGGGCAGCCAGGTGTCTGCTTTGAAATTGATTGGGAGAGAAAAATCACCTTTTCATGGTTTTTTAAAATCAATAAACAGGAACAAATGTGGAAGCAAGACCAAATTCCCCTTTCGGTTTCAAATGATCTAAACGTCTTTTTTTGGTTTTTTGTTTTTTTTTCCCCTTACGTAAACCAAAACACATTAGCACAACCAACCCTTTCAGTCTCTTAACCAAGCAATGCAACATCCTAACGTTCAAAATCTTGCAAAATCCCTTTACACAGCTAGCTCTGCGGTTTCCTCACTCCATGTACCTGAGCGTGGTTTCATTGCCCGGGCCTCTCGGGTGCCTTGATTAAATGGCCTCCACTTGCCTGCGTGCTCACGGTGTTCCGACATGTCCGCATCGATTTGCGCAGTGGTTTGTTTTTGTTTTTTTTTTAACCCCCAGCCTTGTTCCCCCTGCCCCTGCTGCAAGTAGCCTGGACACACAAGCAGTCGGAATGTGTTTGAGCCGGCAGCCAAGCCCGTTCCGACCGAGCAGTCTCCACCGGGCCCACAGGGGCTGCGCATTTCGGATGGGAACGGGAGTAAAGGCCGAGATCAGTGGCGGAGATTAACCCATGTCGTGCCTTAGGCACTCCTAATTGATGGGGCATTTTAATCACCCTGGATTTTTAATCGGCCCGTCGGAGGTCTGATTGCATCCCATGAAGTCTGCTGTCGGTGTGGACTGACTGGAGCCCGGCGGGAGTATGTGCTGTGATTGGCTAGTGGTGTGGTGGGACCTCGGGCTGCAACAGGCCAGTCTTGCGGTGCTCTGACCGTTGCACAGATGACAAAGGATTTTCTATTGACCAGACAAGGAATGGTGGGGCTTCTGCGTTTGCTTTTACGGGGAACCGGCAGATGAGTGTGGTTCTCTGAAGCACCAGGGAACTTTATTATACTCTCACTGTCGCGAGAGACTTGCTAACGTGTCGTCGATGCTACGCGCCATCAACCTGTGTTACACAGCCTACGCTGCGTTGCCAGTCGTTCCAAATAAGTTACGTCTACATTTCATCTTCCCAAGTTGGGAGAAGGTAGCGAGGGGCGTTTCTCTACTGATTAGTTTGTCCCATCCCAATAGATTCATGTGGAGTTTTTCCCAACGCGCATCAGTCCGGATCGACAGAATAATTGCCGTCATTACTTCGTGTCCTAATTGGCTCCGTCCACATTCACGTCCTGAAGTCCTGCGTGGGTTTTTGATCGCGTAATAATCAATGCTACATCATGGAGCCATGTAGCAGGAAGTGGCGCCTTATTGGGAACGGGCCACGAGTATGCATGGATGAAGCTGGATTTCTATTTCGGTAGAATTTCGATGTACACCATTAAATCACTGTTGCAATGCAATGAATGGGTCTTTGTCATTTCTAATTATTCCGAGATTTTTCTATCTGCGCACGCCATCTATCTAAATCTACCCATGTCTACACAGCGTCAATAATAATAACTTTGGAGCAAAAGACCTTGAATCCCCCCCCCCCCTTGTTCGTTAGTTTAAGTATATTTCTAACATTTAAATGGACCCCAGTGCACCAAGCACTAAAACCCCATGACAGTCTGGCCTTAATTGAAGAAATTTAATTAAGTTTTTTTGCAGATTAGAGATGAGAACGTCTTTTATGTCTGTGTGTGTTTTTAAATTATTTTACAATTCACCACGTTGAATTATGTATGATGTGAAGGCTACGCAGAATTGAATTTAAATTTGCTGCTGAGATTTTAACGTGGAGAGAATGTTTGTAGTTGGGCTTCTGAAATGCGCTGAAGTGCCCAGCCAAGATAAGGAATTGCTATCATAACCTAATGTTCTAGAACCCCATAATTACATTGAAAACTGCTTCAATCAAACATAGATAAGACATGCGTTCTGTTAATGCTTTTAAAAGATGACATCCAATCTATTAAGTCTGTGTCTATTCTGCCCAGTCTGACTTTTTGTTATGACAACAGGGTGAAGAGAAATGAGACATGCTCTTTTAATAAGTCATTTCATCCATTAAACTATGATGTCATTAAAACCCAATTGCTTTTCCCCTTTTTGAGGAACAAAGGATTCCTTTGATGCTTGTTCCTCAACTCTTGCAAGGGTCGAAAAAGTTTTTAAATTGAAAGGGCATATTAATTAAGCCTGTATATATGTGTGTGTGTGTGTGTGTGTGTGTGTGTGTGTGTGTGTGTGTGTGTGTATATATACATACACGTGCGTGATCATATTTACGATGAAACAATGTCTTTTTGTATAACATTGCAGATCATTTATCAATTTTTGTTAACTTAGACATTGTCCTCTACATCAAGCAGATATTTGATCAACAGAAGTATATAAACATAGATGATATTTTATCAGTCAGTCACCTGGGACTGAAAGTCAACACCTTCAGTCTGTCATGAACACCACGATTGAGAGCGTAGAGAAAAAGTGAATTTTCTTCATAACCCTCAAGTGACATTTTCATCGAGTTAAAGATGCCCATTTCAAAGGGAAGGAAAAATCTGTGTGCCCGTGCCGCTGTGTAGCGCCTATCGAGCAGGCCACCTTGGTTTCCGTGATGTGATTTTTGAGTCAGGGGAAGCTCATTTCCCCACATAGTTTTTGATTCTTAATTAGAGGAATCAATGTTTGGTTCATTTCGCATGTGGGCTGTACCCTTTCTGAGTTGATTTTATTTCCAAATTATTTTAGCCAAGACAGAATCAGGTTGGGCTGGATTACATGAACGGCGCTGCCTCACATGGGAGTCCAAGGTGAATTTCGTTTTTAAACCGGATGCACAAGGGCGCCCCGCCATACACCCGGCAGGTTAATTAAACCGGATCCTCAACGGCGCCCCGCCATACACCCGGCAGGTTAATTAAACCGGATCCTCAACGGCGCCCCGCCATACACCCGGC
>JAOYSI010005887.1:0-11952 GCA_025775065.1 Hiodon alosoides
TGTGTGTGTGTGTGTGTGTGTGTGTAAATGGCAATGTGACATTATAAGTGCATGTTTTTTTTCCTTCCTTTTTTTAGGGAGATAGGGATAATGCCAATTTAAATGCAAACCCTGCTGGGATCTTAATTGATGATTTGTGTTATGGGACAACCAGCCTAGGGGCAAAAAAGCAAATACAAAATATGCAGACATTATTTGCATATTCCCATTCCCCTTTCTGGATAAATTACATTATTACGTGCAGTTGTGTGATTCCTGGAGATTTTCTTTCCTAATCACTAATAAAGTGATTCAGACTCTTAAAAATGAATGGAATAAACGGGAGGAGAGCCAATGTCTAAAGCCAATTTCTTTGTCTGCCAGTTAAGCTCTATAAGCATTATATCTAAATATAATGTTTGCTTTCACTATTAATATAAAAAAGTATCTTCAAATGTTAAAATAAAACAATACTGCTATGTCATTTGAATTTTTAGATCTGGTAGAACTGTTAATAGTCTTTAAATATCACAGAAATGGTCAGCTTGAGCGTTTCACGATCTCGCTGCCGCACCGTGGTATGTCAGCAGAAGTTGCGCTTGTCAATACTAGTGTCGCTTTGAGGTACATAGTGTAGTGGTTGTGTTCAGCAAAGCCCATCGCTAGCCAAGTTCACCAAGTCTGGCTGATCCCGAGGGGAAAACGGGGCCTGCTATTGCTCTTGGACTCCTCGATGTTAAAGTAGACTTTTGCCTGATCAGCAGGTCTGCTGCCTTGGTGGAACTTTCGCCCTGCTCCCTGGGACTTGTGCGGAATTTAATCGCCTGATTTATGCTTTGTCTGAGGGATGAAGGCGTTCTGCCATTGCCTTTGCAGATTGCATCCCATTGTGAGCAAGTCAGAGAGCTGGAAAATGCACTTAAGAAAAAAAACAAAAACGAACCAGTAGGCAAGAGATTGATAAGGGGTTGTACTTCGATATCACAGATTTGGAAAACTAAGTGTCCCCTATTCAAAATCGCTACAGGGAACTCATAGTATTAACATCAAAAATGGAAAATTAACTCAAAAAAATGTCAAAATCTGGATGATATGTACTACTGATACAATACATTTAAACAATAAAACAAAAGAGGTCAGCACTGCCCTTAGGGTCCACATACATAATTATGTTTTATCCTAGTGGAATATTCCGTTTGACAACATGTTAAAAAGCGGAGTTGAAAACTATATATTGTAAGGGTAATCAAGAACATAATAACTGAATATGTAAAAAAAATATGTATTTGAAATAAGTAACATTGCTGTTTTGTTGTTATAAACTAAATCATGTCTGCTACTAAATTTGAATTTGTTCTAAAATAAAAACATGTGTGCTATTAAATTAGTTTGTTGTTCTAAGCTAAAACACGTATGCTACTAAATTAGCTGTTCTAAACTAAAACACGTATGCTACCAAATTAGTTCGTTGTTCTAAACTAATACATGTATGCTATTTAATTAGTTTGTTGTTGCATCGGCAATGCTTAAAAAACAACAACTTATGTATAGATCATTTTTATAAAACTTTAAAAACGTAGACAGTTTCAGTGTTATTTTATACCTGTTTTCTTAATAATTTAGAATTATTTATATTCTTAGACCCTATCTATAAAAATAGCAAGTCATGTTCTGCACCTATTTTGTTAGTGTGCAACAATGTGTATTTTGGGTATTGTACATAGGAGTTTTAAATTTTATTTACGTGACGATTATGATTATGTTTTGTAACCCCAGAGGCTACAGACAACAGAATATAAGGAGAGGGAGTGAGGTGTTCAGGCCATCTCATGTTTGATAATATGAAGAAATGAGGATACAGCTACCTGTTTATCAGAGTTAAACGGGGTATGTGTAAGGCAGGCACTAAGCTGATTGTGCTAATAGGTAATGCAAAAATCCACATGGTTACACTGGTGGAAAGATCAGGAACATATGTGCTGCAGAAAGAAATTACATGTTGGGCTATTGCACACAAGAAAATGTTGTTTCAGCATAGCATGTATTTATATCAAAAGTTGTGCAAACATTCTGCTATATTAATATATTGCTATTAATACTCTTCTTATTGTTGTTGTGAATTAAATAAAAAAGAAGAAAATAGTTATTTTAGCATGAAGATCAAAGGCTTAGTCAAATAAGCAACATTTGATTATTAATGTGATACATATAGTCTCAGAATAAGGCGGCAAACCCCGCTTGTGGCTTTGTTCTTTTCTCTTGTGGAATGCTGCTAATCCCTATAAATTAATACAGCCGGAGTGAGAGGAATATGAAGCCTGCCCGTAAATCCTGAATTTATTATATTTGAGAGCCTGCACAAAAGCTGAACGCGGCAAGGTTAAAAATGCTTGGTTTATATTCAGCCTGGAGATCAAAGCGGAGAAAATCCCTGCACAAGGTTTTGAACATTTGTGCGTTGAAATAGACAAACAGAAAACAGACAAAACTGAAATCAGAACCTCTGCATTCCTCTTCGCTTTCCCGCTTTCCAGTGAGCGTCCTTGAAGAGGAGGGAAACCAGCTCTGCAGAGGGTAAATGTTCTGTCAGGATAGCTTTGGGAAGCAATGTGTGGTTAATATAGCCCTTTAAAAGCAGAAGAACAAAGATACTTTCAGCTTTTCTTCTGTGGAACCATGTGGCGTTTATGCTTCAAAATACGTGGCTGTAACATGACTCGATACACATGATACATTTACTTTGAAAGATAACGGACATCTTCACAGAAATGTCATCATCTGGCTGCTGTCTCTGTTTATTTGAATGATATTGCTCAAAATTAAGCCTTTAATAATAAAATGAATAAAAGTAATAATAAGAATAAAAACATTTTCATTTCGCAAAGCAATGCTTTTAACCAGCAGCTTAGTATTCTGGCTCTTCCCATGTCTTTCCACGCTCAGTTGTATTCGGGATTCCTGTCCTATAAAATCAATACAGCACGCCCGCTTAAGGAACTTGTATAAGTTAATTATCATTGCCTTTTCAACAGCGTTTCTCGATGGTATCAGCGTGCAATAATGAGTAAAGTTTTAAATGAGGTTAATCTGCAAGACAACAATGACACACATTAGCCACAAATGACCCCCTATATCAGGCCACATGGACCCCTTACATGTCTCTCCTTTCTCAGGAACTGCAATTTATTTTTCATGCGCTGTGGGGTTTTTGTTTTCCAGATATCTGTTGAGGGGGAACCTCTTTCTCGTCCTGCCTGGCTAATGCATTAAGGCGTTGTGGACCTCAGGGAGATTTGAAAGCTTGTGGCTTTACTCTGGCTTTGACATGTGATATGATTTAGGGTCCCCTTACCAACCTGCTGTTTGAAAAACACAGGCCTACCTCAGTTGCACGAACAGTCTGCCAATGAAGTAAAGTTGGGGCTCTGCCACAGAAAGAGCTATATTTAATTTGTATTAGGTATTGGGAATTTTCCCTTAGGTAGTAACATGACATGAGTGGTTTAGTAGTGAAAATCAAGACCTGTTATCCTAAACGATTCTCAATTACAATCAACACATTTGATTTACTTCTTGAAAGCTCTTTTTCATAAAATAATATTTTAAAGAACAACCAATTGCAAGTTGGTTTGCCAACCTTTAAGTAAAAATGGCAGAATATGTTTATTTTGTCTTGGAGTAAAATACGTAAATTACTACAGGAAGTGAATTTGTCACCAAAATCACCTTACTTCCTCAAAGTCAATGCAATCAACAAAATCCACTCTAAAAGCTGAGCTCCCGGCCCACTGGGATCCCATGTTCGTGGCTTTCAGTCTGGTGGAGCACGTTGTTTGTATGAAGGGGTTTTGCAGTGGGTTTGTAATCGTGGGCCTGCGGTGTAGACCGCTTGTTGTCTCTGATTGCAGCTACCGCTGCGACTTCCTCTACGCGGGCCTAGTTTTTATTTAATCCTGTCCGTCTTTTGTGTTTTCTTCACACCCCTCACTATGAGCTGCACTGGACACAATTCCTGGTATCAAGTTGTGCACTTCTAAACACTGAGTTGGGCCATGTATGTGTTTTGGGCTCTTAAAAACCTTCAATAAATGTGGCATTAACCCTAAACCTACAGCACTTTTGTACGTCGCTCTGGTTAGAGCGTCTGATAAACGCCAAAAATGTCAATTTAAATGTAAATGTACACAAATATTACACAAATGCACAAATATTATTATTATGCTTGATATTATAACACTGAACTGAACAATTTGATATTACCATGGACATTTTTAAGGTAACAACTTTTTACAGATGTTTTGAATATTAAGCAGGCACTTGTTGTTTTGAGGGGTTAAACTTCAAGTGTTTACGACGGGGAACTCACACCCTTAGTACCACAGGGGAGCTGCCTTTGTGCCTCGGTTGGAGGAAAGAGGAGTGGATGTGCTCCTTTCGGAAAGCACCAGCCACAGCTCTCCATCCACTCCCTTCACTCTTCCTATTTCCACCTCCCTCCTGTTGCCAACCCAACCCAATATTTCAGCGCACGTTACGGCAAAAAAAAAAAAAAAAAAACCCAACAACTAGTGGGCCCATACTGTTTAATCAATATGCGAATTTACAATAAAGCAGTCTGCTTCGGTGGAATGGGAGGACCTGTAATTACCGTATGCACACTGTTTCCCCCCTCTCGAATCCATTTGCTTTTGGTTTAATTTCCGTTGACACAAGAAACCATCATTGCTTCAGACTGTGAAGAGTAATTAGAATGTTGTGATTTTTTGCCTCTGCAGTGAGATACGTATTTTTGTTATTTTCATTGAGCACCATTTTGGTTTTCCTTCATTTAGGCAAAGCAGAGAAAACATTGACTCAGAGAGTCCAAAAAAAGAGCAATTTTTCAGCTGAAATCCTGCAGTGAATACAGTGTTAAGTGCGTTGAATGCGAGCACCGCACTTGTCAGATTACACATTTACAGTAGAAAAGCTAGTGTCATTGTGTGCACTGCATACTGATGGCGATGAGAACGCCGCTAAGCTCTGTGTTCCCAAAGGTAATGTGAATCTGTGTCACGTATTTACCGTGGCAAGGTACCATCGCCCATAATAGCCTGGACGCTGTTTTCAGCATATTGCCAGCTTGGGTCCGGAGCCCGGGTTATGTATCAAAATTGATGGCAGCTGGGCTAAAAGAGAAGGGTTTGTTATACATGCCACGGGCCGCGTGACAGGACCACGGGGGGCGCCATCACTGCCACCTCACATTAGAGGGTCTGAATGCATGATCGCTTCAGACATTGCGGTTTGGAGGCAGGTGGGCGCGGGAAGGGTGACTCAGCCATTACTGCAGAGAACCCCCTCAAATGCAATCGTAGATCCTCAGGCCTCTCGGTTACATTGAATGTGATCACTCTTGAAGTTAATCCAGTGTTACTCTCTTAAAAAAAATAAAAAAAAATAAAGTCAGGAAAAGTTTTCTGCTGGACAAACTAATAAGCATCTCTCACTTCCCATTTATCAGCCATATACTTGTGTGCGTGTTTTTGACACTGTTGAAACTGTTCAGTTCAATTGTTATTTAGCTAAGCAAACTTAAAGGGACTTTACAAGCATCATTTAGGTTTATGTTTTAAAATAACAATAAGAAGAAAGTAGACATGATTTCCCTTTTAGGCGTGAGAGAGTGTTCGTGATGAGAACCAATGTCAGTTTTTCTGTATAACCCAGTGAACTCAATGGTCTTCGTGATAACGTTTTCATTTCAGAAGTTGGGACATTCTCATCGGTTTAAAGTGTGACAGAACTGTTCCTTTTCCAGCTCTTTACAGTTTAAACATTTCTTGGTGCGTTTCCCGTACAGTGATTTTAATGAGTACACAAATGAATCACTCTGGGAGTCAAAGCTTTGGAGTAGCCAGGCAGCAAGGTTAACATTGATACGGACCATGAATGTCGTATGCTAATGCTAAAACTGCTGCAGATAGTTTGGTACTATGCGTCATATTAAAAACCCGAATTTCCCTTACCGAGTTGTCCATTTTCCTCACAATGTCAAAAGACTTTAAGGAGTGTTGGCAACTGCATACGTTCTGTGTTGTCCCTGTCCGGGACGTCCCCTGCCTTACGGCCTATGTCTGCCGGGTTAGGCTTCCCAAAACCCTGCGATGGATAAGTGGTTTCAGAAAAAGGGCAGATGGATGGATAAATAATTTGAAATGGCATGGGCATAACTACTTTACAAACGCTTCCTACAAGAAGAATTCTTACTTTAGCAAAACAGGAATTTTAGTTATGTCTGGGGCATCTGAAGTTTTGTCTACTGTAAATAACTGCTGTTATATTGTTATAATAATGGTGATATAATAAACTTTATTAATGTAGCACAGTTTCATACAGGGAACTGCAACGCAATGCGCTGTACACAGAAACAATAAAATAAAAAAATAAAATAAAACAAAAATATACAATGGAAAAATATAAATGCAATAAGAACACAGGGATTATATCACTAAAATAATAAAACAGATATTCCAACTAAACAAACTGGAAAAAAGTTCATTAAAAGCAATGGCAAAGAGGTGCGCCTTAAGCTTATTGATTTAGCCTTCCTAACATGTCCTGGCTGGGAATTCCTTAGTTTGGGAGCATAAATACTGAACGCTTCTTCGCAACTTTTCCCTTGGACCCTGGGCACAACAACGAGCTTCTGAGCTCATCTGTGCTTCTGAGGGCCCAGCCAGGAACATATATGGAAAAATATATGTTACAAAATAATAAGGCAATTGAAACATTTCTAGGACATAAGCTGATAACATTTATGTTCAGCCACTTGATTGGAGTAAAAATCACAAGAAAATACTGAAACTTCTACATTGAATTATATTTTAGTAGAAAACTTTAGTAGAAAAAATTCACCCTGCTGATTAAACCAGTTTCTCGATACTTTACGTAATGTAATACATCCACCAATATTAAGCAAGATTCACCAGCTGAGTGGTGGCACAGGGAAAAATCAATAGTTTGTCTATTAAGAAATATCGGATTGATGGGACAGGAGACCCTTAATGTTGCCAATAAACTTGAGAACTCTTTTAAACTTAATATAAAACATTAATCCTACACTGCCAACAGCGCAGTTCTGTGGTATTATTGCTCAGGGACAGGATGAGGGTCCAGCCTGTCTATACATCAACAGTACAGAACACAACCCCGCCTTATTGAAAAGCCTTTCTCTCGGGACCTACGTTGCTAGGGCATTTAAAAACATCCTGGTGAGCCAGCGGTTTATTTTTAATTTTTTTTTTTTTTTAGGAACGTGTGCTGCATTTGTTTTTCCCCTGCTTGAGCGTGTCTTTGGTTAGCTCAGAGATTTCCTTTCCGTAGCTACGGCTTCTCCAGCGCGTCTCTGCAGTCGTATCAGGCTGCATGACGAAGCTGCCAAGGCTGCGCCAGCTCACCAGCCTCTTCAGTGCAGCGCTGAGAGTCGACTATAAAAAGCCCTAATCACCCCTTCCCTCAGAAGCTGAGAAGAACAATGGCCTGTTACAAAAATAGTGGATGCAGATGCCCCTGAACACATTTACCAAACAATGGCTGCAGAACATTTTTACTGGTGTATTTAGTCGTATTGATATTGAACGTGCATTTTATGATTATAAGAAAACATTATTTTATAAAACATTTTAAACTATGTAACAATACATAGTGGGGGGGTAATTGAAAACATTTAACCTGGGAGCGACCTTACAGGTTTCTATTGCCACCCAGTAACCGGTCACTGACGGTGCTAAGAGTAAAGCGCAAACCGCTGTCGAGGTGGGTGGAACAGGGCTGCGTGTTTTCAGGGTGTAGCTCTCCCCGCACTACAATGACCACTGTTTGGGTGGTGACAAAGTTGTGGCCTTTGGGAACGGGGAACAGCGAAGTCGGGGAGCCCCTTCCCGTCCACCTCGTAGAATTTTGCGACTCTCGAATCGGGCGAGTAGCTGGATTGAAGTTGAAAATAGCACTGAAATTCGCGTCCAGGAACCGTGATATTTAATATTCTGGCTCACGTCCCTATTTCGTTGCGGACGCCCCTGCTGAATATATTTATAAACGCTTATAAACAGCTAATCCAGCTCGCATCCATACTTCTCTGTGGATGCTTCTGCTGAATAAATATTTATAAACGGTTATAAACAGTTAATCCAGTTTGCGTCCCTACTTCGCTGCGAACCACCCTGCTGAAAAGATATTTATAAACGGTTATAAACACCGAATTGAGCTCCTGTTCCTGCTTGGGTGCGGCCGCCCCTGCTGTATAGATATTTATAAACGATTATAAACAGCTACTTCAGCTTGCGTCCATACTTCGCTGCGGACGCCCTGCTGAATAGATGCTTATAAACGGTTATAAACAGCTAATCCAGCTCACGACCCTACTTCACTGCAGTCGCCCTTGCTGAATGGGTATGCTCTCATTGGGGAGGGGAATTCCTTTAGGGTTGTCCTGGAAGGTGGCCTGCCTTTAGCGAGTTCTTTATACACACAATGTCATGCACATTGCAAATTAGGTTAAAAGCCGTTCCCAGCAAAGAAGGAGCGACACCAGGGGTAAACATCAGAGATACTATCTGCAGCCCCCCCCCCCCACATCGGTGTGTGTGACTCCTGTGTGGCCAGACCTCGTGTGGGCCGGCCCAAGCCAAGGAATCTGTTGAAAGCTCGCAGCACTCCCCTCTCCCCATATCCCGTTCCTGAAGTCCCAGGACAGGAAGCTCCAGGAACTGTCTGGGTGAGCAGGGGTGTGCTGAACCTGGCACAGAGCCAGTTAACTGTTTTAACTAGTTTTAACCGTAAGGACACGTGGTGTAGAGAGCCCTCTATGCAGAGAGGGGTGCAAAAAAGTAGTATCTGCTGGTAAAAAATAAATTAATATATATTTATTTTTATATATGTATAAAATACATCAAGTGTCCATGTCTTTCAACGTAGAGTTTGATTGGTCAGGTTACAGCCATTTTTCACCTGAAAACACATTACCATAAAGTGCTGTTAAAGGGGATCAGGGATCTGGTTGTGAAGAAGTTATTAAGAGGAAAAGAGCTGCAAAACATCTACAGAATATGAAAACAGTTTATTTTCTACCTGACTCACCGTCTTCCCCTAGGATATTTTTAGCAGTAAAATCAGTTTCCTGCCCATTCTTGGCTATGAGAAAAGACTATCTTACACAGACCAGAAGTATTTATCAGTATTTTTTATAGGAGAATTGAGTAATTTGGATGAGTCATTGGAATCGGCAAATTTAGTTAGATTACCTTTGATTACTTGTAAACCTACAGTGAAGTTGACATAACTATCTCTGTTTTGCACAGGCTTGCAATGTTGTCAGCATTGATGTCATAGCTTTCCAGGATGTGAGGACTCATAGCGGATACTAGGTGTGTTTGTGTCCATGTGTGAGTGAGGGCGACTTGGGTGTAGCCGTTATGTGTTCCTTGTGCTGTGCCTGACAGAGCCGTCTGCATTATCTGCTGGATTGCTTTTGTGTGGAGGATAACCCCCCCCCTCCCCTCCCCTCCAGGACACCTTTTACCCCTGCAGGAATACCAGCCTCTGTCTCCTGAGTCCCCTTTAATACCCTGGAATGCCTGGCACCTATACAATATCGCTTGTGCCAGATTGAACTGATACACAGTATCTTCATATCGCATCGTGTTCTTGGTATGCATCTATCAGATTAAATGTGTTATATTTACTATATATATGTACATTTAGATAAAATTAAGTTTATTTACGAGAATAAATTTCAATAAGTTTCAAGAGAATGTAAATGTTCAAAGCTTCATATTTACTTTCAACGATGAATGCAATGCATAAAATACTGTCTGCGTTGTTTCGAGCGATTAATTGATTAATTGATTAAGTATTTTTAAAAGTTTATTTCAAATTATACACAAGTTATTTACCACCTTGATAACAATAAGCAGGTTTCTTTCAGAATATGGTGTGATGCTGTATCCAAGGTTGCTGGCATGATGTGATGCAGTCATTTGATTAGTGATGCTTTGCTATATACAGGTGAAAAACACTCAAGTTGAACGTTCACATTAGTCTGGACTGCGGGGTGGATACCAGGAGGCGCAGTGCACAGTCTGGACTCACAGTTGATGAACGGGGGACATTCATTTAAAAGGAAAACAAGAGCATAATTTAAACATGAAATACAAACCCGTGGACGAGGCTTATTTTTTAACTTAACTACTCATTCGATCAGTTTTGTTTGAGACAAAGGTCAGTGGTCCACATTACTAATGATAACAATCACATTGAACAGCTGTATCGTTTTCTCTCTATCAATTTCAAAATGTTATATTTAGCAAAAAAATGAATGATTGCTGTGTGCATGGTTTTTTCAGATTTTAAGACACCTTTACGTGTTTGTTGTATGGGTTCCTGCAGCTCATCCATTCATTCAAATGGAGATTCCTGTAACTTTTGTACAAACTTGATATGACCCAACACATGTTCCAGTGAATAGGCACTTACTGCTCCTAATTTCCATCTGAAGTGAACAGTGGTTCTTTTCCTCCTGGCAGCAGCAGCTTGTTGATGATGACATTTAAATATATTCTATTAAGCATGTAAATCGAAGAGAAAGAGACATGTAGTGTTTAGTTCAAATGTCGCTCTGATGTTCTAATGACTTGACAGGGCTTGTAGAGTGTCAGAAATGTCATTAATATAATTGATGTGACAAGCAACATACTGTTGTCAGGCTCTGTCTGGTTATGTCACAATTTACTGCATGGCATATCTCAAAGTAAAGGACTCCAAACGGAATTCTGGTTTGGAACAACGATGTATAGTGATTACCTAAAAGAGATGACGATTCTATCTATTGTTAGACATACAATACCATACACAGTGCATACACAGTGCATCTGTAAAACTGAAAACTGGTCTTTCAGTCTTTTTGCGTTAGGACTCCATTTAGTCTTTATGAGCATATTTTTCAAAACGGACAGCTAATTTTGCGCAAAAGTGACATATCAGACTGCGCTGGCCACAGTCATCTTGGTGTCGCATTGAAGCTGTGGTTGAAGTTTGCTGCAAGTGCACGCCTATTCTTAGTTTTGATTAATCTGAAATCCTAAGTTTCTGTTTACAAAGAATTAAGTGTGCGTTGCTTGTGTGTGAATCTGAGTGCGGGGGCAGCTGGGTTACAGAGTTTACCATGAATAGAAAAGTAATTGTCTCTTTTGAACTCAGCAATTCCAACTTCGAATCGCCCAGTTCTCTCTTCTTCTGTTTTATGGAAATCAAATTATAGCATAATGTCACTTACTTTATTAGATGAGATAGACTATGAATATGAATCAGCCTGACGTTGTCATAGTTACAAGAAGCCCTAAATCTCACAGCAGCTGTTGTTATTGCAGACTTTGAACAGCTGGGGGGCTTGCTATTGTTAGCAAGGGATTGTGGGAAATGAGTCTCAGCGCTTCTCTTTCCTAACCTTGACCAAGACGAACACTTTATTTACCTTTTATGTATTCTTTTTATATGTAATATTTACACATTTTTATATTGATGGTTACATAAATATACTATTATCTATTATATATTATTATCATATAGCCCACAATGATTAAATAGATCTATGTGTAAGCTGCAAAGGAACAAGTAGAGAAACACATTTGGGAAATGAGGGTAATATTTATTTTTCTTTTCAGCATGGGATAAACAGGTACCTGTTCTTTTTCAGCTCACACGCTAATGCAGCTGCTGCTCTATTGCACAATGGAGACATGTCTCCTCAATGTTTGGAAGGCAACAGTGAGGTAATCCAGATGAATATTCAGCCCCACACAATACTGCTAAACGCCCCCCCCCAAAAAAAAAAAAAAAAAAAAAAAAAAATGGGAAGTTGAATTGAAACGTTGACTTGAACAAAATTGTGATGGTGTTTGTGAGTGTGACGTTTTGGAGTAAATGTACCCAACA
>JAOYSI010005888.1:0-13232 GCA_025775065.1 Hiodon alosoides
TTTGCAATACAGGTGTGTTTGTTTATATAGGGAGAGAAAAATTATTATTTAGTTAATAGGGGCAATTTAGGTACCCTAAAGAGTTTCGTATTTGCAAGTTATCCTCTAGAATTTGACAGAATAATCATAATTATGAAGTCCGTTTGTTGTAGGAACATACGCCGAGTTTTACGCACTGTTTAGAAAAGAGCAGATAATCGACCAGGCAGCTCTGTGCATCTAAATGAACAATGGAGTGGGTGGGAGAAAATGAGTTATATTCAGGTTTTTGTGTTTATTTTTGTATTTATCTGTAAAGGAATGCCCAGACTAACGGTATACTTCTCTTCCTCAGCCTAAGGCCTACTCTTTGGTGAACTGAAGCACTATACCCAGGCAATTCCCAGTATGAATGAACACGGGCCTAATGAACACAGGCCTGGAAAGTTGTGGTTGTTTGCTGTCTCTGATGGAGATTAGTCTTCACCCATCTATTGAGACAGTTGTCATGCATGGGGTAGTGCAGCTGCTCAGGTCTTCAGGGTTCTGCATGGACTCAAGTTCATGCAAAGCCAGAGTTCTGGTGAAGCTTGAGCAATATTTTATACTATCTGTTTTGATAATAACGATGTTAATCACAGCAATTTTGATTGCCAGTTTTTTGCCTGTCTTCATTTAGTCTTCATGATTAGCTCGTCTGATTGGTGGAACAAAGCGTGTTACATAGAAATCGAAAGGTGGCGTTTCATTTCAAGTGTAGACTGTCTTCTGTGTTTATTTAATTGGGTTAGTACAGACGTATCATCACTGTTTTATTGTGTTAAATGTTAATCTGTGCTTCTCGGCCCACCGGAATTCTCTTAAACCTGCAGAAGCCAATTTGATCTGCTCCCGTTCACTTAAAAATTATATATGTGAAGGCCTCAGATCCCCCCCCCTCAAATTCATGCTAAATGAAGAGATAAATCAACTGTTTTTACAAATAATTAAGAAAAGGACTCAAGTGGAAGGTAACATCATCTAGATAATTAATGTTAAAACTATTTATTTCTAAACTTGGCTTTGTGCATTTAGATAATATTTTACAGAGATTACTCTCAGTAGTCGTTAAAACATTTGAAGCTTGATGAAAAGGATTAGACCACTGCTTGGGCTGAGCGCTCTTTTGATCCCATTTTGGCTAATACTACTTAGATTTGTAAAGAACGATAATATAAAAAACCCATTTTTAGGTTTGAACTTGCAGTTTTATTTAACTAGCTCGTAATCTGTGGATTAGCTCTGTGAATGAATCGTTTCGTCAGATCTCATATTTGGAAAAATAAAAATAACTTTTTTGGTCGACTTCATGCAGTGTTATTTAGACCAAGCGTACGGTTGTAAATGCAGGTAAAGGATGCGGTCAAAGCTAATGTCACACAGTGCAGACAGGACTTACCAGATCCGGTGCGGTGCTATACCGCGTGGTTCAGTCCAGAGCCATTCAGACCCATTCTGTCAAACAAGCAGGTCGTTATGTTTGTTTACTGTGGCTTGTGGAACAGTGGCGTACAGAAACACTTCAACTCTCCTAGCAGTAAATCAAGTCCAAGTAAAAAATTGTTCACCAACCAACCAAACGAGCATGTAAAATGTGGAATTCTCACCGATTTAGAAGTTATCCTTCCCTCTTCTGTTGCGCCAGTTGATTAGGTCTGCCTCTGCTCTACTAACCAAGAATTTCCCCCTGAATGTTTGCAACAATACTTTTGAAAGTGAAAACTGTTATTCTGGTGTTGTGAAATGGTTTCTATTCAAAAGTATAATTCAGATAGCACCTTTTTGATGTGATGTTAAAGCGATTTGAAAAAAAAATGTACCTTTTTGTTCTTCAATCTCTAAAGGCAAGTAGTCTCGTTACTTTTGTTCTTCAATCTCTAAAGGCAAGTAGTCTCGTTACTTTTGTTCTTTAATCACTAAAGGCAAGTAGTCTCGTTACCTTTGTTCTTAATTTTTTCCCCTGCTAGTTTCATCCAAGTTTCATAAAAATGTTTGCATTTTTGCAAGCAATAATGATGGTATCATGGAAAAATAAAATAAATAACACTTGGTACTACATTAAATAGAACCGTAGCAAGCTATTCATTTTATCGGCACTGCCATCCGTCATCATTCAGTGTACAGATACAGGCTTTTTCAATCTGCCGTAGTTACCCTTAAAGAGTTTCATATTTGCAAGTGATCTTGCAGAATTTGTCAAAATAATGAAGTCAGTTGTTTAACACGATTGTATTTGGTGCGATCGTTTATAGAACGCTGCTTTTTGGTATCATGAGCTTATCGATATCACTCATGTATGCCACCTCAAAATGGACAAATCTCAAATGACAAATAATGTTCTACCACTGAGCCATGTGTATTGCAAGTTGTTGGACAGTTCTTGGCCATTAAGGCCCGCTCAAGGGAACAGAAGATAAGGTTTTCAAGCAGCCCAGTGGCAAAACGCACAGATTTCTCAAGTGGAAGGTACAAGAAAATCGAGTGTTTAATCGTTGGTCTCATGCCAGGAATGTGCATGCAAATGGTCCATTTATTTTGGAAATATATTTAATCTCCACACTAATACACGGCAGTATCCGGCTCCATCCCTTTGTCAGCTCTGGGGCATTAATTTGCTGCTCTCGTATGTAAACACTCTTGTTCCCCTCAACCAATTACACCTCTTGTGGCTTCTCAAATTTTAATTACCGATTAGAATTCCTTTTTCACAAAGCAGCTACTTGAGAATAATTATACTTAATTAGGAAGAGAGAAGTTGCATTAAAATTGGTGTCCCTGCTACTTCTCTCATTAGCGCTTGCTTAGTGTCCAGGTCTTTCCTTTCTTACAAATGGAGCTTTCTTTATGCAGAGCACAGGGGCTGGCTCGTCGCTGAGCCCAGGACAGGCGCCTTGTAGACTAGACGGCCTTAACTCTCATGCTGCTAATCTTCCGGATCAATTTCGTTCCTTTTTGGAAACAGTCAAGACGTTTAGTTTGGTTTCATTATAGTAAACGGCGATGATGATTCAGCCGGCCGTTCTGGGATGCACGTCAGTGCACTGATGTGCCTGCTGTTCCAGAAAGGCTGTTTTAAGTTTGATTGCACGAGTGGTTATCTGTAGGATGTCTTTTGTTGTCCTACTATGATGGCTTGTACTGTTGTAAAATTGTTCAACAGTTTATTAAAGATTCACATTAGAGGGGTTTATACAAGAATCTACAGATGAAAACTGCATTTTTACATAAACAAAGTAACTAAATGCAGGATATAATTCCTGTATATTCCTTGGCTTTAGAAGGCCCCAAAACACCATCATATGGCAGAACATTGGGGCAGACTCAGCCATGCTTGGAGGGCACCCATAGTCCCCTACCTAGCCCTTGCAGCCACGTAATGCAGAGACCCGTATGTATAACACAGAGAAAATAAAGTGTTAGGGAAGGGCATGTGTGGTGCCGCCATCGTGGAGGAACTATTGTCCTAGCCACGGTAATACCAGCCAGCCAAATAAGCCTTAGATTGGATAAATGTAGTCATAAGTTGTCATTCCACAGCAAACCCTCTGAAGACCTATGGAAATGTTTCCCCACGCTGGTAGACCGAGTCGAAGAAACCCAACCCCCAAAATATGCGGATGTCAAAAAGGGGTCCGTTGCTCACTTAGTACATTGGGCACACTCGAGGCAGTCTGTGAGGACCATTGGAGAATGTATCAGAGAGTTGTTCTTTCCAATGATCAGTCTTCTGGTCGTGAGAAAAATCAGAATACATGGTTTATGCTTGCTCCGTCTGAAGTTCTGGAACAGGATGCAGAATTCCTCCAGATCTAAAATGTTCGCCATTCAGTAGTCTTGTAAATGCCTGAAAGATTCAAAGCAACAGATAAGGTTTTGCAGGCATTTAGCACTTCAGTGAAGGCGCTCGTTTAGTGAAGATTCAGTTTGACATGTTTTTGTTGCATACCAAGCTTTTTGTCACAACTATACTAGGAGATATCGCAAGAATCGTGCTGGATTTCATGAGGATAGACCACCAAGCTTTACTTTAAGAAGTTAACGTGAATGTATTTTATGCTATCCCAAATGCAGCTGCTTTCAAATCCAAACTGGCAAACAGCTGCTTGTCAGCTAGTAGCTTGACGCATCTTTTATGTCTCTTCCCTCACAAAACAAAAAACATTTAATGCAAAAAAATGATTCAATGCGCCCTGTTGCCTTTTTAGTTATAATAGATAATTTCTCATAGAGGTATAGTATCCCTTATAATAATTTCTTCTAACCCTTACAGAAAGATCGGCTTCTCTTCACAAATGTCTTCCAATTGTGAACATCATACACGATGCAGCTGTAGCCAACATGCCGTGATACATCTTTGTCTACACTGACATTTTAAATGTATAGTCATTGCTTTATGCTTAAGCAGCTCAATACATCTTAAGTTGGAAAGCGCGAGAAAAGTCTTAATGCTTAAATGCTACCACAACAAAACCTGACACCAACTCTCTGTGTATAATTGAAAGTTTTAAATAAATGTTTTTAACTAGGAAGTACATAACTTGTGAAATTGATATTTTCATAATTTACTGTAGTGCGTATCCGTGGCGTAACTTTGCTAGATGACCACTTTGTCAGTCTTCCATTTCTTCCCGGCTTTGTTCTCATCGGCTGCGACCCTGGCTGACCACTATCTTTACTATCTCCACTATCTTTCATCCATCCATTTCTGAATCGCTCCCACTCTCATCCTGGCTTCTCAGAGGTGGAATGAATTGCCTGCCAGCATTTCGAACGCTCTCATTATATTTCTTCGTCTCCTGGACCGACAGATCTATTTACTGGAGCTTTTTACCCACAAAACCGCGATGCACTCATCACGCCTTGTTAGATTTCTGATCTGATCTCTAAATTATCTTTCTGAATACGTTATTCTGATTGCAACTGTGGTCCTGTGAATTATTTACAAAAGGATTACCGCTACCACTTTACTGTGGATGGGCATTTTTCTATTCAGATACTGACTACTCACCTCCCTTAAGATCCTCTGGCCAGACAAGTTGCGAGTTTCAGAGGCCATGCCTGGTTGATTATAAAACGTATGGATGA
This sequence comes from Hiodon alosoides, assembly GCA_025775065.1. Classification (NCBI taxonomy): domain Eukaryota; kingdom Metazoa; phylum Chordata; class Actinopteri; order Hiodontiformes; family Hiodontidae; genus Hiodon; species Hiodon alosoides. The sequence goes on from JAOYSI010005888.1 coordinate 5,104, forward strand.
GATCAGTACTCATTTAGAATCTGTTCCAAATTATTTTTTTTGATGATTTTTTTTTCCTGTAATCAATGTATCAAGAAATGTTGTACATGACTCCCTATCTGGGATTCAATAAATAAACAAGTCCCTCAGTACTTCAGTACTTTGTGGATTTCTGTACACCAAAAAGTATAATGATAAATAGATAAATGAGAAGCAGACTTGAAGTTGTGAGTTCATTATTATTCATCTCTACTAAGTCTTCAGAAAACAGGGTAGAAGTATGTATGAAACTGAGAAATTGAAGTCCCACCAGTCTAATTTTAGCTTTAGTTTTAATGGAAACCCAAGAGACCGAAACTCTCATGAGGAGATTAGTTAAAGTGAAGTTGCTGTAACAGGGAACGCGCGGTATGGCTATGAATATCCGGGAATTGTATAACAGTGTTTTGGTGTTCTGTGCCTTTCCCCTTCACGACTGCTGACCTCACCGCCCTTCGCTCCAATAGGTCAGGGCATTTGAATGCTTAATTGAATCAAGATGACATGTTCAGTGGCGAACAGACAGGCGCATATCTGTTGCTCTTAGTGACCAGTTTTGTCACTATGGAAACAAAAAACGAAGTGGTAACACAAAAATAACACTACCTGGCTTAACAAAGTTATATGAAAAATGAAATGAATTTAATGAAAAAATTATTGTGAAAGGATGAATGCACCAGTTTGTATTTTCTTAAGCTGTACAAATAAAAATGATAGCATGCAGTTTTAAATCATGTGACCCTTCCTTGGTGATTCCAACTGCCTTTTAAAGATTGTATTGAAATCACAAGATCCATGCTTGTAGGCTAATTGGGGTTGAGTTGATGTTTATTAAAAGTAATGCTTATGTGAGATTAATATGACACCTGACATTATCAGTAGTATCTTGGGATTTATTTAAGTTCTGTTAAAATTGTCTGAATTACAGGTTCCAGGCTGCTGCAACTTGGTTTATTCCATATTATACTGATTAAAATTCATTGAATGACAATAAATATATAATATATAATATTATATAAATATATAATATAATATTTATATAATTATGCTATAATAGGAATGTATGGTTGTATTTATAGACTATAAAAATCAATATTAGTTGCCTTGTGATATTCTCAAATTGATTATGAAAAGTTCTTCCCCTAATTTGTTTTTTTAGTATTATACAAAGACAAAACAACTGTCATCCTAAGAAGGGAAGTGCTCCTATATTTGCACCTTAAATCAAGTGTGGAGTCTTGTCACTTCCTCAGTAACTACACACTTCCTGGCCAATGTAAAGTAGTGCTAATTGTCTTCAAGATTTCGACAAAAATATAAGATAAAGAACAAGTTCCTGAAGCCTTACTTGAAAATGTTTTCAGCTGCCAAGTCTCCTAAAAAGTATGAAGTACCCATATAAAGGATAACAAAAGTAGTCATGCAGTCGTGGCAGATGTCATTGTCTTCTTAACTTGGGTACGCCTTGCTCTGTGCGTCACTCACCTTAAAGCAAGGCGCTGAGTACTGGCTCCCGTCGCATGCGCCACAAACGCAGGCCCAGGCCGCTGAAGTGTCAGCTCTGACCGCGTCTTTCGTTGGAACCCAGACACAGCCTTTAATGTACTGTGCATTCAGGCGCCTTGCCTGTCAAGTGCAGCTTGCGTCCGTGGCTTATATATGAAGCTCTGCTCGCGATGGGGCAGGCACCTTCTCGCCTTCGATCACTTGTGGGCAGTTTGCTTTGCAAAGCTGCCAATCCGACTCTGGCCGTATTCCGGTTTTTTGTGGGCAAGTCAAGCCTGGTTCTTCATGCTAATACCCGTCATGGACCTGCCGCGCATCGCACACATAATACAGAGATTTTCACCAGTGACGTTTGTCTTTGAAATGCTCCGAAATTTGATTCTAAAAGGAATGCATTTTCAACAACTTTGATGGTATAGCGTGCCTTACATTGAACTTCATGTATTAATTCAGCGTTAGCAGCCACTGACTAGTGACTTTTACTAAAGGAGTGCAAAAAAGCCAGCTTGTTGACAAGCCAAGGATTTTATTTTATTTTACTGTGTGATACAGATGTACTGTAACTCTGAAATGTTCCTGCTAGGGTCACAAGGCCATTATATAATCGGCACACATTAGGCCCTCCTGCACCCAGAGGGAATATTTAATGTCATGCTCACAGTCTGAGACATTTTGTATATTGCTTGGATTAGGGCCTGCTTCCTGATTCATAGAAGTAGTGCTAGACAAATTCTTCTCCGTCTCAGGACGTGGATACATTTATTCAGGCAGCAGACTTGGATAAACTGCATTGATGACATCAATTAGATTTTAATAAAAACAGATAAAAGCCTAAAAGCAAATGGAATCTTTTGAACATGATTCATCAAAGTCTTTGCATTAGAAAATTCCCATTACATCTTACAAAAAGACTTTAATTTATGATACTTAGAAGAACATGGTCAAAATGTTCAATCTCGGCTCATTTGAGTGAAGTAAGATGAAAAACAATTTATGAGTGCAACTTTACATCAGGAAAGCCAGTCCCAATCCTTCTGGATTAGTGTGGACTTCCAAAACTCCAGGATGAAGTCCTTCCTCATTCCCTCATTCCTGGTTAGTTCGACATCCAGCCAGTGGTCTGGGTTAATGCAATTGGCATTGATAAGAAAGTAGAGGCACATGTGGTTACTCAACAGATTACATGTTTTTAATAACCAAATTGTGCAATTGTCCAGCTTTTCTCCAGATGGTAAGATTTGCCACTCACTGTCACTTCTTGTAAGTTTTCACTTGCACGTTGTACAGAAAGTTAATCTCATGCACTGTACTCCCACAACAGCTTATGGACATTTTAAATTCCAGATTTGCTGGACCCCAACTGCTCACCCATCTTTCTTTGGAGTTAAATCACTAAATTGTTAAATATTTATTTCATGTATGCAGGCTTTTTTAATTTAATTAATGCGTTTTGTGCAGGTGACTTCCCTCCTCCGCCCCCACCTATGGATGACATGAACAATCTCCCATCACCCCCTGGGGTCTTCCCCCCTCCCCCGCCTGCTGACGGAGCCTCGTTCAATGTGCAGGTAAGGCTTTTCCCCCCTCTCCCTTTGATCCATGCACCAAGCATTGAGGTAAGCAGCGGTAATTAATTACACCAACACCATTACCATGTAACAACTTCAAGGTGGAGAGAATAACCTAGCTCGCATAAACCCCTGGAGAAAAACAAGCCATCAGCCTTATTTATAAAACATTATTTTTATTACATTTTCTCTTCTTTTCCTCAGTGAAGACATTCCATACTGTAACTCATCATAATCAAAAATGTTACAGATGTTACATTTCAGCTGACTTCAGTGTTGAAGTTTAATGTTAGGTGACCATTGGTTGGAGAGTCTGTAGACACCAGATAACGGTTATTATCGAGAATGTCCATGGACATTCAGAGAGAACAAAACCACTAATTTGGGTCTTTGATAAGGCATTTTTAACCCAGAGGGAAGTCTGACCTCTGTTGGCGGACCCGTGTCACTTCCAAGAGATTAGGAAGCAGCCCACCTCTGTTACATTAACATGTACAGCCATGCTTAGAGGCTGGGTTTGTCTGAAAGCTCTCTGGAAACAATTCTTGCTTAATTTTATCGAGACGGTGTAAATAGTTTCCCTGTATATATATTGTGTGTAAAATTACAAAATTTCGTTTTTAACACTGAAACATTTACAATTTCCTGGTGTAATCAAAATGCAGTTGCACAAAAAGACATCCTTTTCGTCAGAGGATTGTTATAACGGGTAATAGCCAGTGTTTTCAAGGCACAAAATGTTTTTTTTCTCTCTCCCAGTTTCACTGGTCTAACATTCCTCGATAGCCCTATTGATTTGCTGAACTATAAACCAATGTTATTAACTTTTGCTGGTTGATAAATCACATGTTTGTCTCCCCACAGGATCAGCCTGTCGGCTGGGTAGAGGGAGTATTGATGAATGAGAATCAGGGCCTTGTGCGTGCGCTCTCATAGAAAGTAGATTGCATTGCTGATAGAATGTTACTGGAATTATATCAGTAAATCAGGACTGTTCTTGAGGTCATAAGTTTTTATTTTATTTTTTATGCTTTGTCCAAACTCGTTTGTACTCGTTTGTTCGTGTAGTTGCCCTGTGAACGTTACAGTGCAAAACATGTTTTCATTGCCTGATTTTCGGTTCCCACAGACATGTAGCTGGGAGGCAAGAACGTGCCCTCCCCCTTTATTTTCAGGGATTATTTTCAGGTGTTTTTCCAGCTGTTTTGGCTCAACGTAAAGCAGACAGTAGTGTTCAAATATAATAAAGAATTTTCAGCAGTGTGTTGCAAAATGCAACAGTTGATTCTGAGGTCATGGTAGATAGATCTGTATTGCAGTTAAATCTTATGTTAAAAACAAATAAATTCGATACCATCAAACAGTAAGAAGAAGCAAGTTGTAAGTCTATGATTATTTATATAATCTCCATCTCCAATCATTTATGATTAAACAACCATTTTGACTTGACTTTTCATAAATAGCCGGTACACCTGTAGTGGGCGACTGAAGATGACCATAAGTTTCACGTTTGTCGTTCTTTACCTAGTCACGTAAAGAAAAAATGTGCTTTATTAGTGAGGAATATATTTTACTTGTTCTCATTTATAACCCTCTGTTCTGCTACTTGAACTAACCTTGAAATTTCCCAGGGAATAAACTTATTTCTTAAAAATAAATCTGATTTTAACAATTCAATATAAAGAATGAACTGGATATAAATGACCTCTACGCGTGATCTACAGCCTGTGCAGTTGGTCAGCTAATGGTTAGTTATATATCAAGTTTATAAATAGATGGTTGTTCCTGTCATTTCGTTTGTGATCCGGTCGTGATTCATGACAATGCGTTGATAGGTAACCATGGGAACCTCAGATTCCTTCAGTTTCTGCTTGCATTCCAGTTTTAACTTTATGTTGTTGAAATTTTGTTATAATTGTTAATGCAAGTGATAATCCACGAAGGGCCGCAGGGTTATAGGAAGAACCGTGATGGGAGGGCGTGATTTAAAACCATAAAATAAACCCCTGGTAAAAGTCACTGTATAATGTCCTAACGTGAATCCTTTTCCGTTGTCCAACTAGTGCCGGAAACGCAGTGAAAAAGCAATTTTGAAATTGTAAAGTACCAAACATTAAATGAATCTGGTTACCTCTCCAAGCTTTTTTGTAGACTTTATTTGCCAACAAAAGTATTGCTAAGTATCAATTTTTTTGTTATGGTTTTTCTTTTAAACAGTGAAGTGTTTTGTCTTGTCTGACCTCTTAATTGTTTTATATGTTTAGCACTAAGCCACAGTCACGCTCCAGTCTGCGACATATTTAGCCTATAATGGAAAGTGGCAGGTAATACAAACGCATGCCATTTGTGGGAAAAACTGTTCCAGATCCAGCCATCTTTGATGGGCCTACAGGCGATGCTGGGAAGCGTTTCCACGGATAGAGCATGATTCAAAAGTCTAAAAAGCACCCATCACCGCTCCACCGTTCCAACACATGGAACAGGCTTATATCTCAAACAACCAATGGATTATTTTGTTGGTAGGCATTACATTCGTTATATTTGGTTAATCCCTAATAGTTTAAGTATTTGTTAAAGAAAGCTGGTTACATAAAAAGACATTCGCTAGTTTCTTAACAAATCCTTCATGGTTTGGAATGAATAACTGTTGTTAAGACTTTTTTGGCTTTTTGTGTTATAATAATTATTACCATCTATTTCTACGGCATGACACCTTTGTTGTTTTTGGTAATTTGAAGATTTTAAGGGACACTTTTTAATTACGTTAACACCACTTAATGTTATGTAGTGTTAGTGTAACCTTTTTCCTCAATATGCATAAAAAAAAAAAAAAACTGCTGGTAGTCAGAACATTAAAAACAGTGAAAGTCATTACAGCATTACAGATTTACAGATTTAGGTTTTAATCAACAATACATTCCACACCTGTTACATACATAATGGTCCATTTAGTGTTGAATGAGGGTTCTTTTGGTGTGTTGCCTCAGTAATATTACAAAATGGTATTTAACCTAATTGTAGGTCGCTCGCTTGAACCAAAAATGCATGAAAAAATACTTATGTTGTGATTATAATATTACAGATAGATTATAAGCATTTAATAAGAATCATTGTCTGCTTATGGTTCTTTTGTTAGATAGGTATAAGACCAGTAAATAGAATATAAGAAAGTAAGAACATGTATTAACAGAAATGGGCCGCTTTGCCCAAATTAGCTCGTCATACCTAAATCTAAATATCTTCTAATGCAGCAGATTTTAGTTTTTTTATATGAACCCCAATGATTTGCTTCCACTAGAAATGCTGGCATTGCATTCCGTGGATTTTTGGACCCTCTGATTAGAAGTACTTTACCAACTTCCATCTTGTTATTTTTGCTGAATTAATTAATGAATTAAATGATCTGAATAAAATATTAATTTTTTTTTCAGATGTAAATGCCGCGATTTCTCGATCTCCCCCTAATCTCCTTTCACCGAGACTGAAAAGACTTAGTTCTTTCAGTCTCTCTTTATATGTCACCTGCCACATTCCTGTCACCTTGGCCATTCCTCGATCATATTTATATTTATATATTCCATCTGGACCCGCTGCTTGTCGGACTTGAGTTCCTGAATTTTGTTTAATATGTCCTCCACCCAAAAGTTCTAAATGTTTGAATACCTCCTTTTGGATATTACTGTGGAATGTTACACAGGGTTTAAAGTCATTACTTTTAATGCACCTCACACTGTCTCACTTCCCTTTTCTTATTGCAGTACTGGACAAGGCACTTCAGGTTTTCTTTAACTCCCTTGGCGATTTGTTTTTCAAGCTGTATTTTGGCACCCCTTATTTCCTCCTTAATGTTTAATGGCTTTTTACAATGAGCCAGTTTTTCCTTTTTTCTATAAATGAGCTTTTACGTTTTTGGAATGATTTATCCATTGTGCAGCTCCTTTGTTGATCTAGTCTTCTCTGTCATAGTATGTGTCTATTCTGGGCCATAATTATCTTCTCTCTTTTCTCCAAACGCACCACTTTTTAGATCCTGACTGATTGAATTATATCTAAATGCTGTTAAAGGACACACTTTACAACTGACTTCCCCATTAATTTTTTTAAATATCTGTCAGCACCTCTATGCACCTCTGCCGGTATTCAGCGAGTACCCATCATCTGCCATGGTGGGCAGTTCTAGACTCACCTCAGCTTGAGACAGCCACGGAAGTGTGTCTGCTGTCTGCCGTCTGCTCTGTCTTCTGTCTGCTGTCTGCTCTGTCTTCATGCAAAGCTCAGACTCCAGCCAGAACCTGGAGTCAGCAGAGTCTACCCCAGTCTGCGAGGCCCTTCAGCTTGTGTTCTGCTGTTATCCTGCTGTCTCCCCTTGTCTTTATAATTCAGCCCTCTTCCGTGTGTTTTAAAAGCCATGTGAGGACTTCATTCTTTAGAGATATAGACATGATGTAATTAGATGAAAGGTTAGTCATTTAGCAAAGCTTGTATTTATTGACACTGTATCTATAGTATACTTTTATCCATAAATAAGCCCCATTAGTTTTCAATGCCTTCTAATAAAAAAAAAACTAAATACTGAACGCCTCAACACAGCAGACATTTCCTTTATTGCGTGGTACAGTAGTCTACTTAAACCTTTTCCTTACTGCCACATTTACAGAAATGTTGCTAAAATAATAATAATAAAAAACAAACGTTAAAGTTATGTTTTTTGACCACTTCTCTTTGGTAAGTTATTGTTTTAACTTACCATTTCTACAGGCTAGCACGTCCATCATTTCTATAAATCGCAGGAGTAATGTTAGCTTACGTTAACCTTTACCATGAAAAAGCTGAGGTGCTCTGGGGTTTCCTCAAGTAGCTGTTAATAATTTATCAAAATTATTCATTTTTCTTTTGTTTCTTTGGGAGGGTGGGTGTTAGTTAAGACTGGTTTGGGCTCTGGGAATAAAACTTAAAGAATTTAAGCCGTGTGTGTGTGTGTGTGTGTGTGTGTGTGTGTGTGTGTGTGTGTGTGTGTGTGTGTGTGTGTGTGTGTGT
>JAOYSI010005889.1:0-12164 GCA_025775065.1 Hiodon alosoides
AGATAGATAGATAGATAGATAGATAGATAGATAGATAGATAGATAGATAGATAGATAGATAGATAGATAGATAGATGTCATCATGGTATTTAGCCAAATCCAGTAAAATAGATTTGGTGCTCAAGCTATTAACCATATTCAAATGGTCCCAGGGTCTTTATTTCTCTATCTATTCCTTATGTCCGAAGTCTCTTGATTCAGTATATATCAAAATATTTTTTTGTGAGAATCTCAGTTCATTGAATGGTGGAAAAACATTGCTTTGATATCTTAATTTCACGTTTTCTGTGAGCTGCAAAATTAAGAGAAAAGTAACCTGAAAATTGATATGCAGCACTTATAATTGATTTCTTTCTTAGAATGAATTCTTGATGGGCTTTAATGGAGGTTCTGCTTCACATTCGCTGGTACCTTGCTTCCTCAGCAGACCCCTAGCCTTTTAACAATTTTTTTTGTATTAAGCATTGCGTTAATGGTGTGCAAGTCTGACTTTCAGTTATATTACGACATTCTTGGTAATGTCCAAAATTGGTCCTATGGGTCATAGAATTGTTGGAAACAGTTGAGGTCTGCATACTAATAAAAGAACATTCAAAGGTTTCATGACCTAGGAAGGTTTCAAATAGGAACATTTGGATCCACAGATTATGTTTACGTTTACGTTTACATTTTACATTTTAGTCATCTTATCCACAGCGACTTACAAAAGTGCTGTAGTTTCAGGGTTCAGGTGCAATACAAAACTATCTTGCTCTATTGACAATGACTGAGAGCAGGTATAAGACTAATGCTGCAAAGAGATAACATTTCAATAAACATGCTTAACCAACACAAAATCTACCCGTCACATTCTATACCTAAGCCTCAAAATGAGTAAACAGCAAGCAGTATTCCAAGCATGTTTAACTTTTATTGTAAGGAGAACTCTGCACCCTGAACACAATACATTTATTGTGAACTTATGGCTATCAACCTTTACTGGGAATCAGAAAATATATGCTGATATAGAGCTTTCTAGCAGCAAACTGTCTGATATCATTGATATAAATCAACACCAAGATTGTCAAAGTATTTTTCTATTTCTATTATATATTATTCTGCAAAAAAATCCAGTAAAATTGCAGGCGTATTTGCATTTTTCACGGCTTATAAATCTGTGCGCGGGGCATTACCCGAAAAGATTGTCAATTATATACAAAGAAACCCGCATAAGTTTGCAAATAGCCATGCAGCATTTTGTTTTTTGACAGCGCAATTCCAAATTATTAGCCGACAGTTCCTTCTTTAAAGCTGTGAATTGATTGAAATACAGATCCTCACTTGAATCTTAAGTACATGACTGAATTAAAACATCTCTCACACACTTATTAAAAGATACATCCTTACAATCCTATGCATTATTCAGTTATTTAACTCAAACTTCTGTTTCTCTTCTGCATACATTATATAAAATATAATAAATTTATAAATATTGTTTACCTTCTGCTTGCTTTAGGGAAGTCTATAACTGTAGGGAAAAAACCTTATGAGAAAATTCCTGCTTACCCAAATAGCTTTAAGGCTGTTTTGCACTAAATGGAATGTTTCAAAACAGAAACCCCATTCAAGTTTTGAGAATATTTAGGAGGACAAAGTCGTTTCCTGTTCACATGGGACAGCTAACGATTGTTAGGAGACGGCCCTGACATAGTCAAAAACTTGCATAGTTTTCTCAATAACCCTCATGTTTTCTAATACCTGAATATTCAACTCATTGGTTTATATATTTTTTTTAAATTCTTGTACCACTTCGAAAATGAATTAACTTTTTCACAAAACACCTTTCAAACCAGGGCAAAATGAACCAGTATGCATAATAAATACAGTGCTCCCAGAAGGTGTTAACACCTATCTGACTCTACAGTCAGGTTTTTGTGCAATACCAAGGCAAGAGCAGCAAGCTCAGCAGTTTCTTTTCTTTTTTTTTCATAAATTTGGAATTGACAGTCATTTTAAACATTTTCTCCCCAGTTCCTCGTCAGTTTTACCATTGCATTTTAGCTCGTCCAATCCTAGTCACTTTCACGGCACCCGTCTCTTTTTGCACTCTGCAGTATGTGAGATGTTCAGCACTGATTGGGGAGAGGCACAACCCTCTCAATGGCCCTGCCAGGCTGCAGAAGATGCTCTCAAGCGCTGAGAAGGCCTGTCAATTTAAACCACCCCAGCCCAGGCGGTGCTCTGCTCAAAAACAGCTAATCACATGTTCTGGATTCAAACAGGAAAACTCCAGCTCATAGGGCTCAGTGGGGAAAGCACTTTTACTGACTGTGCCACTTGAGAGGTCCAGACGACTAATTTATATAGACTCACAGATCAAATCTGGGATTAATTTAAGTAAGGAGTTGAATTGTGTTCCTGCTTTGATGAATGCACTGCTCCGAGCATCATCAAAAAATTGAAATAGCCGGATATAGTAAGCTATACAGGCTTAAACAGCAATCCCTGCAGATCCCTGCTGAACAAAAACTGCCCTCCGTACACTAGCTGATAATAATTAAATAAATATTAGTATCACAACCTGATCTCATGCATCCGGTAGCAGTTGGACAACGCCAGTTGCATGCCTGATTTTACCATCAACTTAAACGTACAATGCGATGATATCAGCGTATTTCAGAACAAAATAATATTAAACATTTTAAATAGATATCAAGTTCACTTATGCCCATGGATTTCATCAAATGTGCTTGTGGATGCCATCATTGTTAAACGTTTTTAAATATAAAATTTAGCATTTAGACTTAATACTGATTAAATTTTTTTATGTTGTAGATTTAGGTAAATCTTTGTGTCATGTACAGAAATTATGAAGACAATGAACTTTTTTCAGCCTATAGGCAAGACCTGCATCATAACATTGACTTTCCGGCTAATCAGAAGCCTGGTTCATTGCTTGATTAGTGGGAGGACCGGGAATTCAACTGGCTCTATTACCTCATCAGGGAGAAGGCCAGCCAGCCACTGCACCTGCTGCACATGATCGCTGAACACAAAGCGAAAAACCAAAAATAAAAATGAAAACTTTAAAGTTTAAAGTGGTTATCTACAATGCTTAAAGCTGCCTTGACTCTACATCTCCAGAGCTCAAATGCCATAATTCAATTCCAAACGAAGCATCCTCGCATTTCACATCTGTAAAAAAAAGCGGTGGGGCGCACCTGAATTACCATGGAGCCAACATGGAGCCAATCCCACCAGCACGGTGTCATGAATTCTGAGTATCGCGTGGATTTTGTCCATCATAGCCCCAATTATGTAAACGCGAGAGGGTGAGTAAGTCTCGCTATAGACCTGGCAAAAACTCCCTCGGTTCTCATATGTAATAAACTGGTTATCTTCAGAGCCACAGGGACTTTATGATGAGGAACATAATCAACTTTTGAGTAGCAATAAACGTTTGACTTGTGAAAAGTTCACAGCTGGAGAACTTGTGCTTGCTTGTTATTTAGAGAACGTTCGTCCGTTTCAGACAACTAAGGCGCTTTGCATGTCTCCCTCCTCACAAAAGCCATCTTTAAAGCAAACTTAAAAAAACTTCTAAAAATCCACACAGACAGATTTATCACTGCCGTAACAGAAGCAACCCTTCAGACCGTGGCACTTTTCCCAGTCACTTCCATTACACCGCCATGAAAACAGGGGTTTAAAATTACAGCAAAGAGCTTCTGTCAAACAAGAGGAGTGGCACTGACTGGAAAATGATGATATGGGCATGGTGCCGTTAAAAACTAAACAAGCTTCAAAGGACATTTGTCTGTCATCCAGCCTCCTTTTAACAATTTTATCCTGGACATCGGATTCGGAACGATGTTCCTTGATCCATTATAAAGACACGGTCATTAGCATAAGTCACGATTGTTTGACAATGCCGATGACAGATAACAAAAGAAACCTGGCTTGTGTTCTGCCACCTTATGGTATCTTTGTAAAGCTGCAATAGAGTAAAGCACTGCTTTAGCCAACAAACACTAAATACAGTGGCTCTGACACGTCTGCATTACTGTGTGATGGAGAGAACTGGCGGCAGTCAACCTCTAGCGACATCACAATAGGAAAATAAGAAACGCGTGAGTAAGAGAGAAGCTAAACATTCTGCTTCTGACATTGTGACACTGTGACAGCAACATCCAGACTGTTGAAAATGGCTTTCTCTTACCAAGATATGTCTCACTTAATTGAATAAATATTGTTTGCATTATACATTTACATTTATGCAATGTATTTAAATAGCACACAGGAACAGTAATAAAATTAATCTTATTAAGGGTAATTCAGGGTAATTAAGGGTAATTCAGCCTGTTTGAACAGGCAAGCAGTGATCCGCAGCAGGTCTTTGCTGGAGAGAAGCATTCATTTAAAATGCAAATGCATTTTATTTAGAGATAAACTATCACCATTCATTTATTCAGCATTAATGGAGACTGAAGACATTTCTGTATGTAATATTTTTTTTACATCATGTTTGCTTTGAATTATTTTGAGAATAAAATATCTATATAAAACGTTGGTTCCTTACTCCTTAGGTTCCTTTGTTATGAAAGAAATAGACGAAAGTTAAAACAATAAATTAAAACCGTGTAGTCTGAAACCCTGCAAGTGAGAGCAGTAAGATAAAAAGCCATATTTTACCCATCGAGTTCTCTTTGCTAACTCCCACTCGCTCTCTATTCCTGTGGCTACAACAATATCAAAATCACCCTATAAACAAATACTTGTATGCATTTCACATTTGTCGCTGTGCTGGAGGTTTGATGACTCCTGTGTTATTCAGATCATATTCCTAAGCCAGCTAACCCACCCACACACCCACACACACACACACTTTTCAACAATCATCTGGAGATTTTTACATGTCATTCCAGATAAATGCCTGATGACACTAACAATGGCACTCACACACTCACAGCAGACAATCAGCCCCTTATGGTGTCTCATATCAGCAGAGACAAGTATTCAAAAATCGCCTCAATGTGAAATATCTCCCCATTATATCTATTCTGTAAGGAAGACAACACTTTTCAGTGAATCTCCATATATAAAATGTTTTTTTTCAAACACACAAAAGTGCAAGGAGGGACATAGCTCAAACATCTTTCTTTCCAGTTATTTCCAAGGGCGAAAGAGTGTTGAGCCACTTGAACACAGATAAACAGTTTTAATATACCTTTAACCTTTAACTATAATAGTAGCGGGATTGTGGTGTTTGTATTGCTGGAGAGAATTATTAATTTAAATGCAAATGGAATGTATTTAAGTATTTAAACTAACCATTTATTTATTCAGTATTAATTTTTAGTATTAATTCAGACTAAATATTTTATTTTCTTTATTCCTTTATTATTATTTTCCTCCTTTATATAAAACCTACAAGGAGGGGCCAAAGTGCGTGGAGGGGCATAGCATAAACATCTCGGATTCTTTCCAGTAGTTTCCAAGGGCGAAGGGGTGCTGAGCCTCTTGAGCACAGATTTATGGTTTTAATACAACTGAGGGTGACACCTTTAATTACTTAACAGTACGGAGACAGAAATGTTTGATTTGACTTGATCTCCGAGTTCTCAGAAGCAAAGTAAGGTAAAGTAAGGTTTTCAGGCAGGCTCTTGAATGAATCACACAGCTCAAAAGGAACATTTTGGGGGGACTGTTAGGAAGGTTTATTTCATCCATTGATTTGCACAATAATCTTCCCCAGTGGGCAGGGATGACTGAAAGTGATTACATCTTGAATGCCGGGTGACGAACAGATGACAAGATGGACAGCGGAAGAGAAAAGGAGAAAGGAGAAAACTGGTTATTGGCGGATAACGCCGCCAATACTAAAAAAATTAGGCACTGTTTGCAAAGACACCACTGGAGAAATATCGATGAGTCTATGCCTCAAAAAGTCAGTCTCATAAGTTTAGTAGCCAGCTGATAATTCCCGTGTATAATCTTACAAACAGATATTGAGCTACACATGCGAGATCGATCGATTCAGAAGCGAACCCCACCTTGATGCATCTGCCCAGTTTCATACAATGGCACGATCACACCGGCTACCAAGGGAATTAGTCAGAGAAGCAACCAGGAGGCCAATGGTAACTCTGAAGGAGCTGGAGGGATCCACAGCTGAGATGGGAGAAACCGTCCATGGGACACCTATAACCCGGGCGCTCAACAAAGCTGGGCTTCATGGACTCGTTGCGAGAGGAAAGCCATTTTCATGAAAACAACCCATAGAAGAACCTGTTTGCCAAAAAGACACAGCAAAGAGAAAGATGTTGACATTTTTGGCCTTAGAGCAAAACGCTATGTGTGGCGCAAACCAATACTGCTCATCACCCTGAGAACACCATCCTCAGACGAAAGCGTGGTGGCAGTAGAATAATATTGTGGGGATGCTTTTCAGCGGTTTGGGGCTGTGAAAACATTCAGGATTGAGGGCAAGATGAATGGAGCCAAATACAGGACAATTCTGGAGGACAACCTGTTTCAGTCTCCAAGACACCTGAGGCTGGGGCGGAGGTTCATCTTCCAGCAGGATAACGACCCTACACACACAGCCACACTACACTGGAGTGGTTTAAAACCAAGAACCTGAATGTCTTAGAATGGCCGAGTCAAAGCCCAGACCTCAATCTGAGAATCTGTGGAAAGTCTTAAAAATTGCAGTCCAACAACGGTCCCCGTCCAACCTGACAGAGCTTGAGCAATTTTGCATGGCAGAATTCAATTGCAGGATCCAGAAGTGCGAAGTTGGTAGAGACATACCCCAAAAGACTAACAGCTATAATTGCAGCCAAATGTGGTTGTATCAAGTCTTGACTCAGGGGGGTGAATACTTATTTAACCACCAAATGTCTGTAAACACGGTAACAATAACAAATGGTGAAAAAATCCCAATAAAATCCAATTTAATTCCGAGCTGTAACGCTAGAAAATGTAACGCTAGAAAGCTTCCAAGGAGGGTCAAAACTTACGCAAGGCGCTGTATATAACTGTTCTGAACCTAAGGCTTTATGCATTAGAGCATTAAATAACTATCGTCCAGCTTTGCCAAGTGGCATCAATGTCCCACCCTGTGGAGACATGTTTGCGGGTCAGTTTTAGTTCCAGATAATAATTTTCCCATAAAGGAACCAACCCTGGACTTTACTTCACAAATGATATCTACATTTTCTTTAACAAAATGCTATTTAACTGAATGACAATTTAGTTGTTTTTTTTATAGTTTTTTCTTTACAGCTTAGGAATGATAATTTTGTAATGCAGTTCATGCTGCTGCAACCACCACACACAGGGAGAGTGTCGGAGTACGACTACACTCACTCAATCAGATATTTAAGCCCTGTACACAATACAATCACAAGTACTATTCCTCGTGAAAACTTGTAATCGGTAATGAATAACGTCAAAGAGATTTGAGTGGACAAAATTTTTTTCTGCAGTGGGATTGATTTCTCTTTCTTGTGCGTATTGTGCGAGTTACAAAGGCAAAAGAATTCACAAAGAAAAAGGTTCAGTTGTTTTATCAGTTGCCCCTGGACAAATTCCTTGTTTAGATATTCTTGTTTGGCGGAGGGCTTATTTGTTTTTATTGAGGTGTGTTTTGGACCGCAGGCGGAAATTATCACAGCTATAATTGTGATAACTGAAGATTGTGTGATTGATATTATTTACAACAACAATTTCTATTTTAAAATTCTATTTAAAAAAATAGCCTGTGAAATGTGTTTTAGTTAAGAATAACACCTCCCCTGTTCCAGTAAAAAAAAAACAATTGTGTGGCATTGCATAGTTTCAGCCTATGACTTCTTTAGCAACGGATGACATCATTCAGCTACATACAAACCAATCTCAGACATAACAATCTCTGTGTGGCATTTTTGATTAAACACAACTCTTTTGCATCCCCTTCCCTGTGTCTTGTTTTAATTTGATTACGTTTCCCAGAGTGACAGTGCACCGTTACAAACGGAGAACACGCAGATCAAATTAAAAAACACAAACGGACAGTGAAGGTCACGGCCATGGCTAAAACTTTCCGGTCCCATGGTTATAGGGCTGGATCCCTATAGCAATCCCACGCCGGGACAGCTGAGCTCTCGGGCGCCCTTTTTGAATTTGAAGGAGAACGCGTCTCGTTTCTCCCCAGCGCACCCTCACCTTTTTCCAGCAATCCTTTGCGCTTCCAGGGTAAGCGTCGTACAAATCCATGTCCATGTCCTGTGAAAGGTAGCGGGTCACTGGCAATCCTGCCAGAATCCACGACCCTATGCAGCTCCTTCAAGTGGAGTCCAGCTCCCAGCCTCAGTGATAACTCCAGAGTTGTGGAGCTTTCCATTTATAGATACACAAAAGCCACAAATAGCGTGGAGAGGGCAGTCACTGCCTGGCACTTAGAAAAACAATATGCGCCGTTTCACACTCTTTGGCACTTAACGCTGGAGTGAATTTTGTTTTCCTGCTTTCTGCCCATTGAACACAAAGAAGCAGCTCTGACCCCTGGTAAACCAAAAGCCTTTTGAGAAATTAAATGGTTTTACCATGAAGCAATTCAATTGCATTACATTCCCCACTGTCAATTCCATGCATCCAGTGCTATGGGGTAAGATACATCTGTCGATGTTGCAGGAAAAAAACGACTTGTTAACTCTTGCTAATCTTGAGAGTTCTACCTTTGGGTTATATTTCTGACAACATAAACGGTGTTGACATCTCTCACCGTGAATATCATAACAGTGTTAGCTATGGGGGAATATCATATTAGTGTTTCCCTGGTAGCCATGTGGCCACAGTCAGGCTTTGATTTACACCCATTTTAAGCAACTCTTTTTGCCTCCACTAACAATATTTAATTTAGAAAATTATGCGAGTGAAGGGGGAAATTTTGGGATGCGTACAAAAGGCCGTGTTCGTCACAAAGTTCTGGCCTCATGGAGAAAAGTAACAGGGCAAGTTTTCCAGCATTAGAATATGAGTGGTAAATAATAATAATAATAATAATAATAATACAAATAATAAATAATAATAAAACATTTCATTCCTCCCGAGATTTTTTTTTTTCTTACCGTTGGGGGTTTAGCCCAGTTTTTCATCCAAAGTGCATCTGCTGATCCAACATATTTTTAAGTATCAGAAGTTTTGTTTTGTTTTTGTTTTGTGTGGAAAAAAAAACTGTAAAATGAAAGGTGCTATAGGGATATTATATAACTCTTTATATAATGATATATTAAAATCCTGTTAGTATTCTTGACATTTTTTATTTTTAACCTATGCTGACCTTGAAAGGATTAACTTTTTGTGCTTTACTTTCTGGAAGATATTTGTAGAGATGTTGAATTTGAATACTTTTACAGACAGTTGAGCTCTTTGCAGTGCAAAGGCACTGAATATACTTTTAACTCCCAGTTGGTCTGGGATCATTTTTATCTGGCTTTGAAAGCACAGAAAAACTTTTGATTAGAAAAACAAACCAGAAAACTAAATACAATGTAAAGTATTCAAGTTTTAAAGATGCGTTTTTTAAAACTTAATATTTAAATTAATCTAATGCTACTTTTTCCTATTTTTACTGTTAACAATCTATAAATAAGCATTTAACAACTGGGCCTTTTACAAGCAGCTTCCATTTAAAAAATGAAATGCTTGTTATAGTTGGCCTGCAAACTTAACTGAAAAGTGAATGGGTTTTGCACTGCATTTCTAAGCCATGGTCAGACAATCACACACCTTTGTTTACCTTTGTCTCTTCTGTTCTGTGGTTACAAGAGGCTTTTGATTCCAATGAAGTTATTAAGTAAGAGCGTCAATGCAAACAAAAGCCTTGCTTCATTCACAATAAATAAAGTTTTGGTAATACAAGGAAATGCACCTGTCATGTTTTCCCAACTTGCAGCTCACACAGTATTATAGTATTATTATTTGGTAGTCCCTGAAAAGAACCAAACATTTAACATTGGCCTGATAGTCTCAATCAAAGCTGTGGACATATCGCTCTTAGAACATATCGAGCTCCTAAGCCTCCTAAAGGCCTTTTCGCTCTGTAAAATGATGTTGACTTTGCCGTGAGCTGACCATAGGTTTAAATCTGACGTCCACCAGCATGGGTGGTGCAGACAAACAAGCGCAGCATTTCTGTCATTTGTTTGCTCACATAAGGCCCAGGAGGGAGCAACTCAATCAACTAAAGGACCTCCTCGCCTCCAGGAAGCTTCCCCTGGTACAACCTCGGGGCAAAACCCTGGCAGTAAATAGAGTTGATGAGCCGCCACTCGTGTATTTACAGTGCTGCTCGAAATAATGAATCATGGCATGTTTTGGAATGTCCCGGCGCTCGTGTGCTGTTTTGGAGCGCACACACACCGGTCCCAGTGAAAGCAGACCTTGGGAGCGGATGCTAATCCTTGGCCAGTTTGACATTCTGCATTCTTGGTGCAGCTGCCGCTGTCTGACTGCCCGCAATCAGACGACACAAGGGGAGGGGAGAAAAAGTTGCAAATCAAACGCCATGTGAAGAGTCGTGCACTCAAGCCCACGCAGAATCGCTTCCGGGGCTAATCGCTGCGTTAATCACGTAATAGCGCGGTACATAACTTGCAGACACTGGCATTTGAACGTGCCCTACGGAAAGTATGCCTATAAGTGACACTGCAGAACCCAACAAGACGTAAACAGACAAGGAAAACTATAAAGAAAGCTATGCTCCAAGAAATTGCTTTGCCTGCTGTCAATGTGTACCGTACAACCGGATGTAATAGTACAACCGGATGTCTCTACAAAGTTCTAGAAGTGTGGAATAATATCTGTGAGACTGTGAGACTGGGAGACGCTAGTCTGGTTTTTGTGCAGGCCATAGTGCAGGCACAGAAGTTGTGTCAATGATATTCTTATAGCCTCTGATAAGAGACTTTCTGTCAGTACAGTTTAATCAACAAAGTTGATTTTCGGAAAAGCAGTTATTTTCCTTTTAAAATTAATGACCGTATGCATCACAACATTGCAGTTAGTAGATGATTTTTTCATTTCTGTAAAACTAACTCAATTTATCTTGTTGTTCAATTGACTCGTAAAAAATAGTTGATTCCTGGAAAACTTCTATAGAATGATAATTAGATTTGTATGTTATCAAAAAATCCATAAATAGATAGACCATATCATGTGTCTATAGCAATACAGTTTGTCCAAAATGGAAATGACAAAATGGAAAAAAAGAGATTACATGAAACTGTGAATAATCATCTTCCAACACGCGGAACTATGCTGAACCTTCTACTTAACCTAACATTCTTCTTTCATACAATAATTATTGTTGTCACGGGCAACCTCCAGGCTTCTCATATCTTTTGTTAGCATCTGAAATTCATTCAGTGGGAAATCCTGTACAACATCTAGAGAGATGGGATTGGTTGGGGCCATTAAAAACAGCTGACAGGAACGGAAATTCTCTGCATTAAAAATATATATTCAATATTTGTCAAGTAGACATTCCCTCCATGCTGTGTTGTTGTAAATCAGGGTGTGTTGGTTTCTATGTTGTTTTATGAGGCAAACATAATTAAGCTTATTCCTTGGTGCTAAAGTTTAGTCATTTGAAAATAATGCCAGTAAACTGAATTTTGGGCAAAATGAAAGGATTAACAAGGACACAAGAAAATCTCCATTTTGAGATATTTATTTATAACCAATTGCCTTTTTATTTGAAAGCATGGCATTTATTTGAATCCCTTGCATGAAGTGACACTTTAGTGTATTACATTGTTTATTTGCTTGACCAATGAACTTATCCTGAGAAACATGCACAGCTCACATTTTAAGCCCTATTATTCTGCAGGATATTTAGGTTAAGTGTCTGCTAAAGGGTTTAGACGGAGGTCCCCTCCAGGGATGCATACAATGTACTGCATACAAACACACAACTTTTAGCACTGCACATAATGTTTCAAATATTAGGAATGATTTGTGTCTGGTTGTAGGTGGTAAGTCTTGAAAACTAGCATAAGTTTAATCATTTTAATAATGATATAATTATTATATATAAATAACTGATAATATTGAGGCATCATTAATAAAACATAGGCTGTGCATCAATAAAAATAATAATAATAATAATAATAATAATAATAATAATAATAATAATAATA